>JAWZTD010026494.1:0-11020 GCA_035221335.1 Echites panduratus
ATAGGTCCAGATCAGCCTTACAATAAACAGAATCTTTTTCTTCTTTTTTGACACCATCTTCCCTTCAACTTTGTTAGGCTCTGTTTGGTTTCTATCCTGAGGAATGAGAAATCAGAAAAATTATTCACTTTATATATTTGATTAGGAAGAATATATTTTTTTGTTTCTTCTTTAGAAATAATTTTTTTGTCAAAACCAGCTCCTCTAAAAGTGGAGACAAAGGTATAAGATGATAAAATCAGTGCTTTGTAGATAGGGCCGATCGGTTCGGTTTGAGGGATAAAATTAAAAATTTTAAAAACCGTTCTCTTTTTATTAAATCGTATTGAACCGGATGGTCCAACCGGTGAACCGTTGGACCAGCAGGTAAGAGCTTGGACAAGTAGATTTAAAAAAAAAAAAAATTTTTTATCAAATTGAAGAAATTTAAAACTACAAATTCCTAATTAAAAATTTTCCTAAATTATTTTCCCCTAATTATAACCTAAATCACTTAATTTTCTTCTTTTATTCTTCAATTTTCACAAAATACCAGTAACAAAAAGAAGAAAACAGTTCATGATATTAAATTTTCTTCCATGAAAATATATTCTTATACCATTTTAAATTATCTAAATATTAAAATACTTGTTGGAGAAGAATAAATTAGGATTCATTGATAAAATGTATTGTTTTACATTACAAAGATGAATATTATATAAATAATATAAACAAATAATAATATAAAAAGATTAATTTACCTTTAATAAATAAATAACCTAATAAATCATAAGAATTTTAATATATTTTAACCTATAAAATAAATATTTTTAATTATTAAATTAACCGGTTTAATTACGATTTGATTATAGTTCAATTACGGTTGAACCATTAAACCGTAAACCACTAACTTTTCCAGTTTGATGACCGGTCCGGTTCTGAAAACATTGGATAAAACTACCTCCACATTTTTCTTCTAATTCCAAAAAAAGCAACTCATACCAACCCACCGATACCACCATCATCCTCACCAAAACCCCCCATCCCACCCAACCCACCTGCACCCCACGCCCACCCATACCTCATCCCTGCACCCCCCATCCCATCCCGACTCGACCTAACCCACTATCTTCCAAATCAATAAAAAAAAATTTTTCTTCTCTTTCCCTTTTCTACATAAGGGTAATTTAGTAAATATAAAATTAATTATATCTTGTTCATTGCAATCAAAGGCCTTGTGTACAGTTGATAAGAACATTTTCTTTATGCTGTCCACTTCAACAAACACTTTATTAGAGACAAAATTTTTTTATTCTGTTCATCAATTTTTTGACTTGTTTTGTCCACTCCCATAATGGACATGAACCAAACGCAATCTTAGGGTTGAATGTTTGATGCTTCACGTACCACATACTCATCATTTTTATCGGCATCTTCATGTTATGTATCTTTATTCTCTAAATATTCTTTTGTTGAGGGGTGACAACATGTCAACTCACTTGTTAAATTATTAACTTTTTTTTCATAATTTTATATTATTTTCATCAGTAAATATAAGCCATTAGTCATTATTTTGATATTAAGGTAATTTTTTTCTTCTTAAATTGTTATTGTTTATATTCTAATCAAACTAACAAGAACATCTAAAAAAAAAGAGATAAGAGTAACGTAATATGAAATCAATAAAATTCTTAATAAATTAATAACAATAATTTATATTTAGTGATAATTAAAGTTAGTTAAAAACCTAAAATAACTTGTAAATAGCTATAGAGAGAATATTTACTTTATTATTAAAAAAATTATTTTAAAATTAATATTATAAAAATATTTATTTATTCTAAATTAATAATAAATAAATTAATAATAAAAAATAATAATATTAATGTTTAGAAATAAAAAATTATCTCGTGATGAAAAAATAAAATATTAAGAGAATAGATATTATAAAGTTTAAAAATTTAAAGAACAATTTAAAAAAGAGAAAAGTGGGTTCAAGTGTGCACCAAATACAAATAGCCCCTTGATTATCATTTGAAAAAAAAAAAAAAAAGTAAATCAAAAGCGCACAACATGACATCACTTGGACAAGATTGCAGCATAATGCAGGCACGCACCCATGCTCAATATCTTTCCTAGTCACTCAAATAGATATCTTAATGCGCACCCTTCTCCAATGGCAATGGTGCAATTTTTCTCTCGTCGGCATTCTTATTGGAGATACCTATGTATTTGAGGATCACAGTGGTTCATCATATATATATATATATATATATATATATAAATATATCATCCTCGTATTTTGAATTTAATTTTTTTTATCCAGTAGGACAAGCCAATTGCTCATTTAAAAAAAAAAAATTGAAGTATTGCCCCATTCAAAGACTCGAGCACACAAAGTAGAGTTTGCCATTAGAGGGGATCTCCCATTTGTTAAAGCTTTTAACTGGATTGGCTGTATTTGAACAAAGATTTAGGCTCCGATTTGTATTCATCATTTTACATTTTCATTATCTATTTTTTATTTTTCAGCACATAAAATATACTTTGTTAATTAGAATTAGTTTTTCTTTTAAAAATAAAAAAATTTGGTTCATCTCATCTTAGATTGTTGTTTTAATTTGAATTTGAGTTTGATTTTTTTTTTAATGAAAACAGATTCTAATATAAACTTATATTTTTCGGAATTGGATGACACTATCCATTTGGATGGTGTATCTAAGCATAGCCTTAGATTTTCAAAAATTTAAAAGTATTTCTTTTTCATTTTTAAAAAAATAACTGAATGAAGTTCTCAAAAATTCAAAATCCATTTGGATTATATTTTGCGTCTAAAAGTTCAAATTATAAACATATGCCCTTTTAATTTAAAAAAAATTCCAAATTTCCTTTATTGAGAATAGATTTTCAATGGTAGAAAAGGACAACGCATGACAAAAGGTCTTGCCGAATCAATCAAATCCTTGAAAAAGAGAAAATGATAGAGATTCCTAAATGGATTTTTGAAATAGAACTCCATTAAAACCAGTTAAGTAAATCCGAAAATTAATAATTGAATCGGTTTACTATAGCTTATATTCTTTTTTTTTTTTTTTAAGATTATATATTTGAAAAAGAACAACACATGAGAGTCCAGTCAAATTAGTTTTTCAAAAAATAGTATTGTCAAATAAGTCATGTTCGGTGAAACCAGTTCTGAAATTAAACTCGTTTATCTCCTTTCTTAGGAATTTTATTGTGAAAGATTCTTGTAAAAGGACAATACGAGAAAAAAGGTTTCACCAGACTGATCAGTCAAATCCCTATAAAAGAGGGAAAAAATAGAGATTTATAAAAAATATTCTTGAAATATAATTCTAGTCAAATCAGTCAAGTAAATCCAAAAATCACTAATACCGCCTCTAATTTTTAACCCGTTTCAGTGAACTAGTTTAACCATTGAACTTGTTTCAAATAATCAGGTTTAATATCTAAGTCGGTTTCACCATTATTGCTTTAGACTTTGTGCTTAATTCTATTTCTATTTAATTTTTACTTACTTAATTTAATTAATTATTTGCTAATACCATATAATGTTTAATTAATTATTAATACAATTAAATATGCTAATACCATATAATAAGCAAAATACAAGTTGAACATTATATGGTATTAGCATATATAAACTTATTAAGAAATATATATATATATATAGATGTTATTAAGAAATATATAGATGCAAATATATCTGTAAGAATATTTATGAAATTACAAAATTTAACAAATATACAAACTATTTAAAAGTTAAATGAACTAACTTATCGTGTTCGAGTCCAGCCAAATATAATTAAATCAAGTCGACAAGGCTCGACTCGAGCTCAGCTTGACTTCACTCGATTTCACCCGTTGCTTATATTTATTATTTTACAAATTACACAAAATATTACTTGTCATTTTCCAACTGAGGAGGCTTAGCCTCAATTTGTAACTTAAATGTAATTAGGCAAGCAAGAAGATTAAAATTTATGCTCTATTAATTTCAACAAAACTACTCGAGTCGAAATTAAATAAATAAATAAATAATCAGTGATGGATTGCCATTCACTCTAATCCCATAATTCATGCATGCTGCAATTAATAGTATGGTCACTTCTGTAATAAACTTTATTTTTTAATTGTAGTATTATATAAATGATAAGGTGCCCATGTTATGAAACGAGGTTCGAACTAAAGGGTTGTTTATTACCAGCCACTTTGAGAAGCCCCAACCAAGAGCACAAGAGTTTTTAACAAGGAAAAGAAGTCAGATATTGCCAAGCCAAGAAGACCTCAAGATCTGGCCTAAAAAGGTCAAGTCAACCTTGAAGTTCAAGATCGAGAGGTCGAAGCATGGTTAAATACGTGGTAGAATCAAGCAATATATTTCTCCAAAAATTAAGGAACTCCCAGCAACAACACGAGATTGGCAGGTAAATCCGCTAATCATCTTCAACAACCAGAATCCTAAATAGAAAAGGTGTGTTGATTCCACGGAAGGAGGTATGATCAAAACACGATCACACACATAAGAGAGAAAGAACACTTCTACTCTCTAAATACCAATGTTTTTAAAATCGGACAAAAAATCAAACCAAATTGATAGAAGGGTTAAAGTCGAACCGGTTAGATCCGGTCCAAACAACATTTTTGATTTTTTTTCTATTTATTTTGAATTTTTAGAAAATATAGTATATATTCTTATAAAGATAAAAATTAAAGTCCAAACTTGTATGAAAAATACCCATTCCTAGATATATTTTTTAGGAAAATAAACTAAAAAGAGTTAAACCATAAATTTTACTTAATTTGTTAGATGACACGTATAAATATTTTACAAAAATTCTCTAAATATCATAATTACAATCAAAATTTTAACTAAATATTTGATTATAAAATTGTGAATTCTTCAAATAAGCCGATTATTAAACTGAAGAATTTTATTCCAAGGGTTTTGATAATATTAAGGATTAAATGTGAAGGTAAAATATAAAATCATTGTTGCTCAAGTGGTTGGATCCCATTTCTCACATTCCAAAGGTTGGGGATTCTTCAAACCCCTTCAACCTCTTTATTTTGTTAACGGATTTTTTCTTTATTTTGTTGAAGGATTTTTCCCAACACTCTCACTGATTCCAGTTCAAGCACCATCTTCAGTCAGACCGTCAACCCAATTAACCTATTTATTTTGTTAAAGGGTTTTTTCCCAATACTCTGACCCGATTCGCTTCAAACACCGATTTCCGATCAGATCGCCTAATTGAGTCTATCACATGGTTTTCTATCAGAGGCGGTTTTCAAGTCTAACTGAATTGGACACCCATCTGATTCCTGATTCGATCGGTTGGACAAGAAGATCCGGTCATTTTTTGAAAATCATGTTAAATGCTACTCCCTCCATCCGTAAATGAAAGTCATATATTTCATTTTACGTTATACAGAATTAAATGTTTCATTTTCTAAATTAGTAAAAAATTTATTAAGAAAATTGGCAATGTAATATATCAATTAATTAAATCAAACTTTTTTTATTAAAATATGTGTAAGTCAAATTGAGATTGTCAAAAATGATCGGAGAGAATATTTTTTATCTTGATCAAAGAAAAACTTAACTTCGAATTATCTTTAGGGCAATAACTCACTTTGGTCTATTTGATCATTTCTTTGTTGGTGTGCAGGTGCTGTGACCTAGTGGAGTGACATGAGACTAAATTTGACTCCATCAATAGCAATAATACATTTTTGTTGCTTATAATTAGGGTCATCCCTCATGATTAGTTCCTTAATTACATTATTGCTAAACACATATATAAGCATTCAATCAAAAGGAAACACTTAAATACATACAAGTAATTGAGGACAACAAAGTTAACATTTGTGCAGCACAACTCGGAAAGCATAGCTGAGCATAGGAGAGCAAACTCATAAAACAAACAAATTTAGGTTGTCTAGTCATTGGTACACACGAAAATTCTCTTGCGGTTTAAAGATTATAGACACACAAAACATCAAGCAAAAGAATATTGACTTTCGTAAACACAACAATAATATATATGGAAAGGAAACAGATCGAGTGCCGGGGTAGTGGTGGTGGTGTTGGGGGGTGGGTGGGTGGGTTAGGGATGGGATGATCTTCCGATATGCTGCTGCTTTGCTAGCTCTCACACCTTACATACCATATCTGCACAGAGAAAGACAGCAAACATAATACTATTGTTGTATTTGTATTCTCCACAGTCCCCCATTATAAAGATTTCTAATTAAGGTAATTACAGAATCACATAAGAATAAGATTAGAAGATCATTCATATAGTTACATTAATTTGGAAGGTGTTATATATCCTAATTTACCAATAATAATAATAATAATAATAATTTGTAGTAATTTATTTATTCTTTCCATTTGAAATTAAATATTATTCTTCTTCATTTCGATATGATAGAAAACCAAAGAGTATATTTTCTTAAAGATATCTTTCTATCCTCTTCAATAATGTAATTTTTTAAGGGACTTTTGGTTAGTAGATGTAGATCCTTTAATTAAGGATTTGGTTAACAAAATTTTATATTCAATTTCTAATTTATTTATAAAATTGAGATATTCAATTATGGACAACTAAAAATAAAAATATGAGACATTTAAATTCGGACGGAGGGAATACTATTTTCAAATTTAAATGATTATGATTGAATTTCTAATTTTCTTAAATAAATATACTCTTAATTTCAAATTTCACCATTGAATAAAAAAAATAATAAAAAAATAGACTGAGTATTAATTAGTTTCACATACTTGCCTTAGAATTAAAGCAAATGCTTCATTTAAGTTTAAATAGGTCACCTTGTGTACGCAATACACAACCCGCCATTGTCGTCATTAAATTTAAACCACTAACAATGATTAACTAATTGATGACCTCCCAAACCGAAGGTATATCATATGATTGTTAGTTTTGAAAAATATAAAAGGCAACATAATTTAAAGTGTGACCTTTTCCTAAGATATTTCTTGCATATGATGTTAAATCAATTAATTAGCAAGTTGCACATGGTACCTAATTATAATGCAATTTTACACTAATTAACAGCAAACCCCCCCCCCCCCCTACAACATTATTTTTTTAAAATGCGTTCATGTGCATATAAGTAATAATTCATATGAAGTTGATTATAAATTGACTATTTAAATATATATATAGAAATATTTTAAAAGGAGATGAACTCCATAACTTACCATAGCATATCCTTACATTTTTAATATATATATATATATATATATATTATTATGATCAGTTACCTATTCAAGGTTAACTTATTTTTTTCTTTTTCCTTAATTATGATTATACAATTCATACTATCAAGTGAATAATATAAATCATCATAGTTATAAAATAATATTCAAGATGAAATTAATTTTCTTTTATTCTAAATTTATTGATTTTTAAAATAAATATTTTTATCTATAAAATTAACTCTAAAGAAGTCTATATAATAAATAGTAATAGCACGGTTAAGTAAATATTGACATTCAATTTTTAGATAAATATATACCAATAATTATTTCCCCGAAGAAGACAATAAAGCATCATAACACTATCATATCCTAATCATGATTCAGAAGCTGAAAAGTTAACTTTTTAGATGGGGAAAAGAAAAAAAAAAAAGGGAAACAAGATAAATAGCTAGAAGATATAATTACTGGGCCAATTAATTTTATTGACATCCATGTTTCTAGCTAGTTGGAACTATGTTGGTATTATTTTTTGGAGGGACCCGTCACCGCAGGAGTGCTTTATCGATCAATTTCAAGACCCATGGAAAATGCATGGCATCAAAGTCACTCTGAATAATAATGTTAAAAGGACATGAAAAATCAGTACCTAATCTTTTATTCTTATGGGCACTTTTTATAATTTTTTATTTGTTTATAAGTTTATGCATACATTATATGATGAGTGAACCCCACATGACATGACTAAATTCTCAACACCACCCCTACCTAAACAGTGGAACTTGTTTCTTTGTTTTCCCATTAAATCTCACTGCACATTATACCACCTAATAAAACTTACAAAAAAGATAAAGCCAGGTTGGAGTTCTTGGGACCATATTTTCAATTCTACATATTTTTTTTTTAAAATTTACCCTAACAAACAAGTTCAAATCTTTTGTACGTACCTTGAATTTGGAGAAGTGAAACCGAATCGTTGTTCCAGACGTCGTCGGAGGGAATTCCCTTGGCTCCTGATGATGATTTAGTCATCTGAATCTTGGCTTGATCAGCGTCTGGGTGAATTTTTCTCTTCAACATCCTTTTCATCAACTGTACATGCATTACAAAAATGTTTTGCTTTTTCCTTTTTTACTTCTGTTGGTATATATTTAACATATAAAAGGGACCAAGAAGAACAAAGAAGAAAGAGAATTTACTCACCTGGTGCAGTTTCTTCAGTGGACGGGAATCATCTTTGACTCCGGCCGGAATGAGCTTCTTGGGAAACTGCTGCGCAGGCTTTGCTGTGTTAGGTTTCTCGCACGCCAACTGTTGTTGCACTACTTTTCTGTTCTTAGAGTTGTAATTTCCATCAGACTCAGCCGAGAACAAGTCAGCAAGCGTGATTCTTTCCTTCTTGAACATGTAATGGTGATGATCCCACTTGCTCGAATGATGATCAGAATCCCTTTCATGATCTGCTGGAGACAGACGAGTTCCGTCAATGGTTATGATATTACTGGTAGAAGAAGTTGCAGCTGCCGAGTCGCAGTTTGAACCCAACTGGAGCCCATTTACCAATGATTTCAATTCTCCTTCTTCATCATCGGAATCCTCATCTTCCATCTGCCCAAGTTCGTCCACACAATATTCACCTTCCGGATGCTGCGAGAATTCATGATCTTCCTCGAATGCCTCATCATCTTTAACACTGTATTGCCAGAACTCATTCTCTTCCTTCAGGACTTGGTTAAGAGAGTGGAGTCCAAATGTGCCAATCGCAAGGACTCCTCCTCCATCTTGCCAGCCGTCAAGCAAATCAGCGAGGTGGACAACGTTGTCAAGCAGGGATTGTGTATCGCCATCCTTAGTAAGAATATTGTGATCCACCTTTTTCACGTTTTCATGGCTAAATCCATCTGCAATGTATATGAACAATTTTTTTTTTATATGCCACACAGCGAGAGGCTTAATTTAATTACTTAAGTAAATGTACACACTCGAAGCAAGTAATTACAAGTAAGGATATGTTTCGAGCCAAATAAATAATTAGGAACTGATTAAGTGCAGAAAAGTTACGGACCGAAAAAAATGGAGCTCCTAATAACTTTAATGACACAAGGAAATATATATACATATATATCACAGATTAGCTAATTGAATTTACCTTTATGAGTAAACCTGCGGTGCACCCAATTGAAAATCTACACAGAGGAAAGGCATATATTGAAGCCTCAAGAAAAAGAAAAAAGAATGAAGTGAAAAACCTAGCCAGTATAATTAATTGGAGGGGAAGGATTTTGTAATTATGAATAGTGTACGTACCTTCATTTTCTCCTGGGAGTTGCTGAACAAAAATGGCGACTTGATTGAAGTTGAAATCTGGTCAGAGAGAGAGAGCGAGATGTTGGGGGGGAACTAGGTGGTGGCGAAGCGGGCGAGCGAGAGGAAAAATGGAGGTGTTTTTATGAGAGAGGGGGCCAGTTTGAGGGAAAGCTTAAACTGTTGACGCGTGTAAGCGAAGAGAGAGGGCCCCTCACTTAAAATGCCGTTTGAAATGAGATTTCATTGCATATATGTAATCTTAACGAGCTTTATTTATTTATTTTTTTTTAGCGTTTGCTCTTAATGGCACGTTCGATGAGCCGAAAATACTCTTTAAGTCTTATTAGCCATAGGTATAGCTACATATACATATAGGTTGTTGACGGGCGTCTCATTTGCTCTCTTTTAACTGCTGCCATTGATCCACTATAATTTCTGTTTATATATTCATTCTGACTTCATTGACAGTACTAAATCAGTGATCTAGTCACTCCGTTCCAGTTAAACAGAGAAGATATAGTACTACACGCATTGGAAAAGACTCGCTCCTGATCATCATCATCATGGTGGTGGTGATTTGATCCTGAGAAAAAGTGATTCAACAATAATAGAGCTTTGCCGGTCTCAGCTTATAATTTATGTGCATGAAGATATTTATATGTCTTCCTGTCAATCGAACCACATGCAATGATGAATCAAAATTAGCAATAACAATTAGAATGATGTGCCAAAAGATCACTTGTTCCATACCATCCCATCTCATCCCATCCAAATAAATCACTTGCCAGACATTCAAACGTCACCCTTAATCCACTTCAAACTTCATCCCTCTGTCATAATAATACTATATATATAGATATATATAGAGTATATTTGTGAATAGTTACGTATCAAATCCACTGATCATATACTTTGTAATGTTTATATACATGTATAGTTTTGCTAGCACGTGAGATAAACGAAATTGGAGTGGTTGGGAGTTTAAATTTGTTAGACAAAATGATGTCGTTTTGAAGGGGGAAGAAAATCCAAATTTTTGAAGAGAGATGGTCGCAAGTGGAGTTTTTGGTTTTCATATGAAACAAGTCTGATGTCTTAAAAAATTTGGGTTCTTTCCCTCCCTCTCAAAACTACTTCGTTTTGTCTAACGAAATTTAAACTCCCAACCCATAGAATGCTAGCTGCCCATATATAATTATATAAACTTGATCCTGCATAGATCCTATATACATATAAATATGCTGTATAATAGTGTTATCTAAATATATATACGCTTCTTCAGAGATTGTAGTTTATATTATTAAAATGAAACATGATGTCAAAATTTTACGATGATATTAATTAAAGTATTAAGGTTTTTCCTGTTCATTTTGAGACGGCTAAAGTTCCAAAACCGAAAAAGATCACAACTTTACAATTAAACATTTAAAATTCTATATATAGGATATAGGAAAAGATGTATATATACATATATATATATATATATAT
>JAWZTD010026505.1:0-16278 GCA_035221335.1 Echites panduratus
AGTCCGAGTGTCACAGTCTCACCTCAGCATAGTGTTTCTCTGGGGAGTCTATGCACCAAATAACCTCCTTCAAGATAGATTCTGAAGTGTCTTTTCCACATTTCAGAATATCCTGCAAAAGAGATCAACATAAATAGATTAGAAAGAATTGGGAGGGCATTAGGAAACAGTGTTAGTTTTACTGGTGGTCATGAAGACGAAGAACCTCATCAATTGAACTTCCATAATTTTGCTTGTAACACCTGAAAGTTTCTTTGAGCTGGAAAATGTTTCTATGACTTAGTATGAAAACAAAATCATCACGGTCGAAGTTATTTCCTTCGATGGCTTCATAAAGTATTGCAGATTCAGAATTGGCAGTCTCTGAGTTCACCAATTGTTTATCAAATCTATACGAACTGACCAAATTAACCAAAATCTGCAGTGCAGAAGAATAATAAGATCAATTCAAACCTTTAAATGATCAAAATAACAAGAAAAATGTCAAAATTTACCTTCTGGAGAGGCATTACTGTAACATTTGATATAATATCTTCCTCAATTGAACAGTCAAAGAGAGAACAATATGACTGCCTTACAGCAACCAGGTGATGGGGAGATGAAGCACAGGCTATCTCAACTATTACTTGCATTTCAGTAACACCTTTATTGCTCGATTTCAAGGCTTCATTCGCTAACCGTGCATCCCTTTCAGGAGGATCATACGTCCACAAGGTTACTGCTTTCTGTTCCTCATCAAACATCAGAACCATTTTGAATCTCAGGTGCCAGTTTTTTTTTTTTATATATACTAAAGAAAATATGTGAAGAGACTGAAAAGTATATAAAAGAAAAAGAAAATGAGATTGAGAAATGTACCAAAAATTCGGCAGACAACTCAGTGTGAAGGTCATCAATGAGGGACTTATTGTAAAGCTGCTGATAGGTGTCTCTGATCTTCTTCCTTTGACTGGCATTTCTATGGCCTAAAACTTTTACGATAGCGTTTTCGTTGGTTCCGAGCCCTAACCATGAATCCAGAATACATGAACAGCACAAAACTACATCTTTCAGAGCTACATTCCAAGATGTAGTAGAATTTTTATCTACTAAAAATACACATAACAGAAGCAAAACAAGAAAGGTATAGAATTTGATCAATCATTTTATTCAAGAAAAAGTTTTTTTTTTTTTTTGTAAACAAAAGAAAAAATAATTAAGTAATGAATTCTAAATATGGACCTAGGAAGGAATTCCTGAGCCTTTCACAGTCTTGTTCTGGAGATGGAACAATCTCAGGAACCCTTAGTGTGGCCATGAGATGAGACTTCTTCGCAGCATATAAGAGAAAATAGAAGGGTTCATCAAACTTTTAAATTTGGCAAAATTGAATACTTTAATGTTTGATAATCAATGAACTTAATTAGGTCAGTTTCAAAATCTTTTTCGGTTTCTGTTACCTATCTTCTTCTACTTCATTTCTGTTTCATTCTTCAGGAAAAAAAAAATCCAGTATATAGTTTTTTTTCCTTTAATGCCGTTTCATTACTTCTCTTTTCTCCCACCTCTCCATAATACTAATTTCTTGACATTGATTTTCCCTTTCCCTTTTCAGTAAACAATAGGGATAAAATTATTAATTTTTCAACTAGGTTGGTGTAATATACTAATCTACAGTTTGACATTAAATATCTAAATCTTTTTATTTGAAATTGAATATTTTATTTTTTTTAATTTAATTAAAATTCTTATTAATAAAAATGACAATATAATGTTAAAATTAATTAAATCAATTTTTTTAATATGTATAAATTAAAATAAGATATTTAATAACAAAACAAATATAAATTTAAGTGTATGAGTATGAGATCTATGGCTACATATCGGATTGATCTACGTAAAAGGTTTTTTAAAAAATAATATGGACAGAAATAAAAGACAAAAGAAGCTTGAAACACGAGCATGGTAGGCCAAGAATAGATAACAAGGAGACTGACCCATTCAAGCCTAATGCTTCATTGGCCCGGTGTGTCTGCCCAAGCATCGGCACAGATCGGTGCTGGTTATTAACTATTTAATTTGACGTCGAATGACATTTGACTTATCTAAATAAATCAGAAAAATAGTTTTGATTTCGTGTTCACATCAATTATTATTGATCAACTTTATAAATAAATTTTGATATATATTTTTTTATTTTTTAAAAAATAGAAACTAGATTGAATTATTTAAAATTTCATATGGTGGAGTTAAATTGATTTGATGTCTTTCATAAAATTATTATAACTTTCAAAAATAATACTTTTTTCATTCGAAAATTGAATGAGTAAAAAATTATAAAATATGTTTAACTTTCACAAAAGTTATTATCATTTTTATTAACCTACATAATTAGTGATATGATATTGAGTAAGTGGGATTATATATTAACAATAATTTATCTATTTAAATAAATGAGATATTTAATTTTGGACCACTTAAAATAGAACAGAACAGAGAGGCTTCGGGGGGGTCTCTTATTATACATTTTCCTCCCCGTCGTTCTAATGGAATATTAATAAAAATTTTATTTATAATCTTTAATTATTATTTTTTAATATATTTTATATAATAAATCTTAAAAAGATAAACTAAATCATAGAAAAACTTTTTTAGGAACCCATTTTAAATTTCTACTAATATAAGAGGGAATGACATATAAATAAATGTGTAACAGGACATTTGAAATCAAAATATAAATATTAAAATCAGGAGGGAGGAATAGTAATAACCTAGAATTTGATTCCAATTTATTTTTATGGATCAAGTCATGTACAATAATTCCAGGATAAAATCGAAGTAAATTAGGTTATAGTAAGTGAAAATTGCTCAAGGTATATATGGTGGTATAGCCGTGGGTATAATTGTTTTCATTGCCCGTGGGAGGGAGAAAGGGACTCTAGTGCTACTTTTTATACTATTCCATAATCTTCTCAAGAAATTTTAAGATCAATCAATGACCCTATAACTTTGTTGTGGTTGATGATTTTTTGTGCTATTTTCTACACTATTTTTTAAATTATTAATAAAATATACATATATGTACTTTATTTTTTTATATTATATTATAAGAAAAATTGACATATTTCGTCCCTAAAATTTAAGAATTTGACGAATATGATCCTCAAAAGTTTTTTTTTTTAATTTTATGGTTTTTCAATTTTTTTTTCAAATTGTAATTATGATCCTTTTTTCTCATTTTTAGAAATCATAACCACTAAATTCTATAATTTTAAAGACTAAATTTACAAATTATCCATTAGATTTAGTTGAAAAGTGATCAGATTTATATAAAAAAATAAGATAAAAGGATCAATTATAATTTAAAAAAGTTTTAGATATTATAAAACTCAAAAAAAAAAAAATTAATTACCTTAATCATCAAAATCTGAAAATTTGAATATTAAACTTATCAATTTTCGATATTATAAATTAAACAAAGGATAAATTAAATATTAATAGTGTTTGATATTTTATTAATTTTTATGAATACATATATTATATTAAGTATCGAGATGTCCTAATCATCGGTTGTTAAATGTCATTGACTTCTCTTCATGACGTGGAAATCACATCTATGAATTGGGCTCTATGAAAGACTTGAGCTGGTCACACTCCTGAATAACTAACGTTCCATCAAATAATTATCACATCTTCGTAAATAATATGATATGTGTAATTTTATTTATCTTTAATATATTGTGAAAAAACCATTGAGAGTTTTATTTGGATGTCAATGGATTAAAGTTGAGCTAAACCCTGGTTAATTCACTATTTATTTCTAAAGAGTATGGTTAGTCTTGATTTAAAAAAAATTAAGGGATAGAATTAGAATCTATGAAATGATAAGCTAACATGATTAGTGTTGGGTTAGGAATTATACATTTTTCAATCCTAACATCGTTCCTAAACCACCCAAAAGTACAAATTCATCCTTTTTAACTCTTTTATTTTTTTTTGTGTTATAAATTTATATATAACATATTACTCATATAATATATTACAATACATAATGTAATGTCAATTTTTATTAATATATATTTTTCGTTCGTTCTTTCTCTAATTAGTAATATCTATTTTTCCCCTTCAATAAACCTTGATTTTCAAATGCCACCTTTGCCTCTTCGGTCCTCCAAATATTAATGGTGAATCAAACCTTCTTTTTTTTTGAATGTGTGAGAGATTGATTTCATGAATGTAAAACTTGTTTTATGTATGAATAATTTATTATAAGTTAAAATAAATAGTTTTTTGTTTAATTTTAAGGTCACGGAGAGTTAACTCGATTAACACATCATTCTAAAGGATTACTTAGGTTTGGGTTGGATTGAAATTTATTTTTATTAGTTTGATTATGAATTTATTCGATGTCATCCAGAAGTCAATCCATTAACATCCCTAATTTTATCTAATGTATTTTTAATACAACCATGTAGCACTTTTTAGTCATTTTCTCTAATATATCCCAAACAGGTCTTTAAGGTCCGATAACATAAATTGAAAACATATTTATATATTTTATTATAGTTGATATGTGAGTGTAAAGGTATGAAATAATTTTTTTCCATTTCGTTTCAAATTAATTTTATACAAACATTAATGATTTCTTTATCTTTAATGAATTTACCAAATTATTCTTGTTACAAATGAGCTCATTCTGAGATTCAATGGGTCAGTGAAAGCACTGAAAAGTTAAATTCTAAAACAAAAGAGATCATTAGTAAAATTTTAAATATAAATAAAATTAGTTTTAAAATACTCTATGTCATATATTAGTATTATTATATATTTTAATTTTGATAAATTTATAATCATTTAAGATATAATGGATGTGAGTGTATAAATTTATCTCCAAAACTGCTTATTAAAAAAGAGAAAAAGTTGAATATAAAAAATGAATTTTATGAGTACAAACCGACTGGCATTGGACCTACGCCTACCGCTGTCCCTGCCCCTGCTTTCTTTTCTTCTCTGTAGATTGCACATGTGCATTATTAAGGTTCTTCCTCTTTTACACTTCCAAGACATCTGTGCACTTTGCCTATGATGGAATTGATTTCTCATTATTCACATTTTCTTGATTGATTGAGTTACTTTGCATGTAATGTTTTGGAGACTAAGCGAGCTTGATATTTTCTTTGAGAAGGCATTTCTTGAAAAAGAAAAGAAAAAGGGAGGGGGAAAAAGGATAGATTTTTTTTTTCTTTTTCATTTACAAGCAGTATATCCAGATCATGTCTCAAGTGATGCTACCTTATGGGTTGTGACCAAACCAAAATTCCATCCCATTTATGATATATGGTCATTGAAGTTGTATTTTTTTTTCCCAGTTTGATCAATCAACTTTTATGTATATTAATATAACCATTTAATTTTGAGAATTTATTAGATTGATGGTAAAATCTTTTAAAAATTTTCACAAAGTTTAATGACTATAAACTCACAAAATTTAATTTCTAATTTGTCAAATCTTACAAGTAAAATTAAAGTTGAATGATAAAATTAATATATATAACTTCAGTAATTACATTGATGGTTTCATCTTTAATTTATAATTTTAATACAACCCCTTTAAAGTTTTTACACAAATATTACAAGTTCAAAAAAACGATGCATTGAGAATACCCTCTTTTATTTATTTATTTATTTATTTATTAATCAAGCTATCTAAAAGATTTCAAGTAAGAAATACCTAGGGGTAAGAGTGGAAAGATAATAACAAATATTGAACAAATTTTTTAAAGCGATTAATAATATGAAACAAATTTGAAAACTTGAATGGTATTATCTCATTAGTTATTTTAAATTTTTAGTTAATTCTAATATTAATTTACATTATTTGAACTAGTTTAAAGCATTAAAGGGTAATTAAATTTTTATGCAAGTAAACACTCAGTGTAAAATAATACTACCTCCGTCTCATAAATATAGTCCACTTTATTTTTTCACGAATATTAATAAAAGTTAATTAGAATTGAAAGTACTACCTCCATCCCTTAAAGATAGTCCATGTTTCATTTTTCCTTAATCCCAAATTATAATCCAGTTTCTTTTTTAATTAGAGATGATTATAGGTTCAAAGATAAAATAACCATCATTAATTATCTTCTCATATCTATTACTTTCAATTCTAATAAATTAAATATAGGGTATAAAAGTAAAATTATCCTTAAAATTAATTACATTAACTGCACTAACGAACTTTTTTAAGATCTGTGGAAAAGTAAAGTAAGCTATATTTATGGGACGGATGTAGTAATAGATATAAGGAGATAATTAATGATGGTTATTTTATCTTTTAACCTATTACTATTATTTCTAAAAAATAAATTGAAATATAATTTACGATTAAAAAAAAAGAAAACGTAAATTATTTTTATGGTACGGAGTTATACTAAAAAAAAAAGAGAAATGAGAAGCAATAGGAATGTGGTTCACGTGTTGCTTCGGCAATTATTGTAATGTAAGGTATAATTTCAGCTTTTGATGAAAGAAAGGGACACTGATGATGAACGTGCTATATATTTTTCTTATCTTAATATGAACAGGAATGATAATAGAAAATAAAATAAAAAGACTAAATTACGGAGGATATGGCCACACTTAATTGACACTCTGTTTTAACTTTATTATTATTATAGTGTCTGTATTTTTTTTCTATGGTTTCTTTTACATATTATTATTTTAGTAAAACAAGTTATTTCTCATATTGTAGAAAAATATTTTAGTTTTTGTTTTTCTAATAGTTCCTTTTGTAAATTTTCAAAATAAATAAATAAATCTCAGAACTCAGTATTGGGGAGTACTCAAGCAATGAAATACAAGAGAGGGTTAATGGTGTATAATTAAAATTTATTTTAATTGATTTGTTAGGAGAATATATATATATATATATATTAATAAAATTAGTTCAAGATTATAGTTATAATTATCTTCTTTGATAGATGTGTAAAAGCCCGGAAATGACAGGAAGTAATAGGCTGAATACAAAATGATAAATATATTTATAAAAGTTTTCACTCCATAAATTTAATAGTTTGCAATAGGTTATGAATTACACCAAATGATATTTGTTATGATTTATTATGTTATTTTGTTATTTATTCATTAAGGATAAATTAGTCTTTTATATTATTATTTGTTTAGCTTATTTATATGGTTTATAATGAAATATTAATTTCTTTTTCTTCAACAACTATTGTTTTGTTAATGTATAGATAGTTTAACGGTATTATATTATTTAAGTACCAACTCTATTATTTTTAAGCATGAGGTTAGGATTGCAAGTTTTTTAATTCATTAGATATTATGAATTTATTCATAATTTGGTTATGAATCTCTTCAATGTATATGCTTCTTCAAAACAAAAAGATAGAAGGTCTAAGGGATTAAATTCTACTAAGATTATATCTTCAACGATTAAGTTAATAATAACTTCCAATAAAAAATTTTTTTTAGAGTATTTAATATTCTCACGCTGCAGGTAAGACTAATCGGAATCGAATTCAATTTATACTTGTAAAATCTGACTCTTAATTGAAAGTAAAGGTTTGACCTTTTAACTTTTTCAACATAACACCTTAGACGACTAAACTAGTTTAAGTTGATGTTGGTATCCTTATTGATAATTTAGCTTGTTTAGGTTAAGTTATAGGTCGTGACTTGGTAGTTTTTGTAATTCACGTATTTGTTTTAGTGATTCTTGTGATCTTTTTTCTATTTTATTTTTATCACAAGTTCTTGGAACCATTGTCCTTTCATTAGATAAAAAGTAGAATTGATAGATCTATCACCCAATTCTTTTGCATTGCAAACAAGGTACCTAGCTACGGATTTCTCATTACATATTTGTATGCTATTCTTTGTTGTTCTAATAAAAATTTAACAAGTTTCCTTAAAAGATTAAATTTTCCTATATTTTAGTTTATCTTTTAAGGTTTTAATATATAATAAAATATATTAAAAGATACTCCCTCCGTCCTAAAATATTAGTCGTTTTAGGATGTTTTCTTTATTCCACAATAAGTCACTTTGCAATTATCAATGCATCATCATGATGTTTTTTCCATTCTTACACTCTATTGATATATTCATTCATTTATTACAAAGAAAGAGAAATGTACTTAAGAAAGAATGAGAAATGGGGCACTTTTGTCATAACACAGTTACATTTAAAACTCCTTAATGCATGTGAAATGATAATGTCTTATGTTGTGGGATGTAGAGAGTAATAATTAAAATGTACAAATAAGATTTTTATTACTCTTTCGTCCTAAAATATAAGCCATTTTAGGGTGTTTCTTTTGTCCCACAATAGAAGATATTTTGTAATTATCAATGCATCTTTGTGATTTTTTTCCATTCATACTCTTCATTGATAAACTCATTCATTTACTACAAAGAAAAAGAAATATAGTTAAAAAGAGTAAGAAAAGGGGTGTTTTTGATACCCCATCCCAAAATATAAATCGTTTTAGGGTTTTTTTTTGTCTCAAAATATAAATCATTTTGAAGTTATCAATGCATCATTATCACGTGTTTTTCATTTTTATCCACCATTGATATACTTATTCATTTATTGCAAAGAAAAAGAAATATGGTTAAGGAGTGAGAAAAAGAATATTTTTGACATAACACATTTACATTTAAGATTTCTTAATTCTTGTGAAATGAGGCTAACACTTCATATTATGGAACAGAGAGAGTACAACACAATTATATTTAATACTCTTTATATAAAATGACGATTAAAGCCTTATATTGTGGGATGAAGAGAATAATACTACTTCCATCCTATAAAGATAGTCCATATTGCTTTTTGCACATCTTAAGAAAAATTAATTAGTGTAATTAATGTAATTAATTTTAAGAATAATTTTACTTTTATATTTTGTATTCAATTTATTGGAATTGAAAGTAGTAGATATTAATAAAGAATTAATGATGATAATTTAGTCTTTTAATTCATAATTATCCCTCTTTAAAAGAATCTGAACTATAATTTGAAATAAAAAAAAATTAAATGTGAATTATCTAAACGTGGATAGAGGTAATATTTTATTAGTGTAACATGTACCAACGGTGCCTAGTCTAATTTTCTTGTCT
The DNA here is from genome assembly GCA_035221335.1 of Echites panduratus. Taxonomy (NCBI): domain Eukaryota; kingdom Viridiplantae; phylum Streptophyta; class Magnoliopsida; order Gentianales; family Apocynaceae; genus Echites; species Echites panduratus. The sequence goes on from JAWZTD010026505.1 coordinate 9,124, forward strand.
TAAAGTTGTTCGTTAAGAAATGAAATGTTTCTTGGTAACATAACATCTTTTCTCTTTTATTAATTACAGCTTGTTTTTAATCACTCATAAAATGGTCAAAAATGGGATAACTTTTATCCACTTGAAACAGTGCAAGCGGTTAAAAACCAATTCTGGTATTAAATGTCTCATTAATAAATTTACATTAATTTTGTGTATTCTCAAGGATAATATGGTCCATCTAATATTATCCAAAGCCTTTAATGGCACATAGACCATTAATCTTTCTTCTGCCTCTGGGTATTATTTATGGAACCTACTCTTCACTGAAAATTCTCACTCCCAAATTAAGAATTCTCTCCCAATGGCAATGCCCGACGAATTTGGAACTCTTGCCAAGGCCTTCTCAGGTTCTTCCTCGCTCCTTCTAATTACTAATCCATTTTTTTTTTCCAGTTCCGTTCATTTCATGACATCATCCAAATTCGTTAATGCTTTCGGAAGATTTTAAGAAAGAAATCTCCGGCAGTTTTTTGTTTTTTTGTGCAAAAATTTTGAATATAGGTTTTGTTGTTTTTGGTCAGGACTTGGGGTTGAGGAGAAGTCATTGATATCGATACTGGGGAAATGGCATCCTGAGCAGAGAAAATCTTTCAGGCAAACGAGCCGCGAAATTTTTGTGGAGGATGAACGCCAGTTTGAGAAGTGGGATGAGCGATACGTCGAGAAACTTCACCAGGAGTTCTTGCGTTTTAAGGTGCTCTTCTTTCTCATCTCCACAGATCATCATTCTTAGGTTCTTTCAAAATTGTATTTGGGCATTTTTTATTTTCATTCAATTTTGAGTTTTGATCCCTAAAAATAACTGCACTTCTTGTAGTGCTACCAGTGTACATAACTCGTAGCTAATGAGTTCAACTATTTTAATTTTTTTGCGATTTCACTTGCTCTAAGAAATTACTGAGAACACTGACTTTTACATCCCAAAGCCCACTTCTTAATAAATTTCAAATTTTAGTGATCTTACAAATTAGTTAACCTTAAGTTATTTTAGATATTAATGGAGAAAAAATACCTATATATTTTACTCTCCATATTATTTTTTTATTTTATTAATTTAAAAATACATGTATTATTACAGAATTATTATACATTTATTTAAATTGTTGATTAGTTTTTAAATACACCACGGAAAATATATAAATGTTAAGAGAATTTTTTTGTTAAAAAAAAAGAAGAAACACTTTAATATGGAGCCATAGAGTTGGTGTCAGATAGAGATGGGCCAGGGCCAGGGCCACTTAAAGTCGAATAGAAGAGGACAGCATTTGTTAAAGCCCGTACTCTCTCATTTGTCGGAGCAAGGCTCTTGGACTCTCAATTATTAAGACTTGAGAATGAGAGGGTTATGTTAAGTAATAATAATGAATGAGAAGGTGTCTGATTTGATTAATTTTATTTTTTTTATGTCATAACTATCCATATATTCATTTACTTTTTTAATTTGATCATTTAACTTTTAAATATGTCAATTTGACAATTTAAATTTGTGAGATTTATAATTTAGTTATTTAATTTTGTTTGATATCTCAATTTAACCATTCAACATTATAAGTTTTTGTTAATTTCACCTGTGAAAATTTTCAAAAGATTTAATTTTGTTATGGTTAAATTGATAAATTTTTAAAGTTAAGTGGTCAAATTGACATGTTTAAAAGTTGAATGGTTAAATTAAAAAAAAATCATACAACTTTAATGCTCATATTATAGTAAAAGAAAAAGATTAAAATCTATCTCTCTATATATATTCAATTAGGTGTGAGATATAGAGATTTTTTTTTATTAAATTCCCTTAGTTAAATAAGGTAGGAAACTAAATATTCTTGTCCAAAACTAAATGTTTAAAAATACTTAAAATGATTTAAATCAAAAAATTCACTCCATACCTTCTTTTTTTTCCCTTTAATTTCTTTCTTATTTTTTTTTTGCATCAGTTTCAAATTTTATTTTGTTTTCTTCAAATTATGTATTTTTATTTTCCTTACATGTTATGGTTTATTCATAAATTAGAATCACCTGTAAATCTAAATTTAATAAACTCGGTATATATATTCTTTACAAAATTCTCTAAAATAACCATGATTTTTTTTCTTTAAATTGGTAAATATAAAAAAATTTCAGGAAGCAGTGGTTTTGTGGACAATGCATCCCTGGGAAAGAGATGCTCGTTTGCTGAAGGAGGCAGTGCATAAAGGACCTCAGTGTGGGGTAGTGATAGAGATCGCATGCACAAGGTCTTCAGAAGATTTGCTGGGAGCAAGAAAAGCATACCATTCCCTCTTTGATCATTCTATTGAGGAAGACATTGCTTTCCATATCCAGGGCTTTGAGAGAAGGGTGATCAGTTCATTTTCGACTTCTTTTGAAAAAATTATTTTTGTCTTCCTTTAGATCATAAAATGTCTTAATTTAATTCACCGTACCGTACAGCTTTTGGTTGGATTAGTGAGTTCTTATCGCTATGAAGGGCCAAAAATGAGAGAAGATATTGCAAAGTCTGAAGCAAAGATCATCCTCAATGCCATAAAAGAGGCAGGGAAAAATCTCATCGAAGACGAAGAAGTTGTGAGGATACTGACTACAAGAAGCAAACTCCATCTCAAGTCTGTCTACCAGCATTACAAGGAAATCAGTGGTAATCCCTTAGATGAGGTGGGGTAGAATTTTTTGATGTCGTTACTGATTAATCCATTTTTCAAAATACACTATAACCTTCCTATTAATTAATGTCCTTTTTCTTGGCTCAACTTTCAGGATCTTGGTGGGCAAACCAGCCTTAGGCAGGCAGTTCAGTGCCTGTGCTTACCCCAAACATATTTCAGTGAGGTGAGTTCTTGATCATGATTTTGTAAGAATTATATCATACCATTACTGAAACGTTCTTTTAGCGAGAAAACTATTCGTGTGTATTGATTTGATTGTTCTTCAGGTTCTGGATGCGTCATTGAGGAGCAATGCTGATGAGATTGCGAAGGCAGCAGCAACAAGAGTCATCGTTACCCGAGCAGATGTGGATTTGAAGCTCATCAAAGAAGAGTTCCATAAGAAGTTCGGGGTTACTTTACCCAAGAAGATTGAAGAAATGGCTAATGGGAATTATAGGGACTTTTTGCTCACTTTAACAGCAAAAGGAGAATAATGCAAGATCTCTCCAAAGCTCTTCTACTTGATATATATATATATATATATATATATATTTATATGAATGTCGCTTTTCTCTGTCATTTCTCTGTCAATTAGTGAATATTGACATATTTAAAGAGACCATATCGGTTTTTATTTGGCAATTTGTAGTGAATTCTATTTGTAGCAATTGCCAAAAGTGGATGATCTCTAAAATTTCTAGTAAAATAAAATACTTATTGAATTTATAAAATTCTATTTTTCACGATAATTGTAGTGCCAAATCATTCAACTAGGGTTTTCAAGTTCCTCGGTCGTGATTGTCTTTCTCAAGAAGAAAAGATGGAAGGATGAGACAAAGAAGGAAAGATTGAAGGATGAGATAAAGGAGATTTCCTCATTTTTCCTGGTAACGTCGGTGCAGAGATATAATACATTGATTTCCTCCCTTTACTGAAACCAAGAAGAGGGCTAGGGTCAGTTCGGGCATATAAAGAAAGGCAAAAGGAATGAGGTAAAGAATATATGATTATCATGCAAGTAATACCAGTCTTCTTCGCCTGTAAATCATATAGCCAGAAAGCCCCCGTATTCCTCAGAAACCTGTAAAAGAACTGTCAATGAAGATGGGAAAACAAAAGGGCCCAACTCAAGAAACTATGAAACTATGACTCTCATGCTCTCTTTTACGTCTTTCTAGACTATCTCCATGAAATCTGTCAGAGAATCACATGCTACACTACATATTATTCCTAGTGCAGAAGAGAGAAGTGTACTTAAAAGCTTTCCATTATACATATGCTTGTAAGTTGTATGAATTTCTTGAAGATGTTGCTTAGCAGAGCCAGAGGAACGTGAATCCCCGCAGCTTCAATTTTATTCCAGAATCTGATTTGCAATCCTCAAGAGGGAATGCTATCACCATTTGACATGGGAAATTCATAGTTAATAAGATTTGATAAGCAACTCAATCAAAGAGCTGAGACAGCTGTCTGAAAATTTTCAATAGTGGAAACAGATCGATCTTTCCTCAAGGAACTAAGAGCAGGTTGCAATGGCGTCGGTATCGTGTGAAATTCTTCCAAGTTTGTTCTCTGTCATGGAGATGTCTGGATGCCCAACAGTGAATATCTCATTCATAAAGCTTGATGCAGTAAAAGTAAATTTCATTTGGTTAGTAGAGCCGCAGAAGATTTAACCACTGACACACTCCTCTGAAAACCCCGGTAACTAAACCGTCCACAGCCTCCCTCAACTCCCCTTTATTACAAACCACCAGCAATCCTGCTCCAAACTCAGGGTGATTCAACCCTTCAAGTCCCCTCGATCGAGCACTTTCACTCTCTAAGCTTGCAACTTTTGCCCAACATCAACAACCCATTTCAGCTTGGAGTCCACTACATCAATTCCAGCACCTCTCAACATCTTCTTCTTCTATTCTAGATTCCTTTTCAGTCCTCACATTCTCAGTTTCCTTTTTCTGGAACTTGATTTCACTCGACACTCCTCCAATGCACTCTCATCTGGCTCTTCACAACTCTCTTCGCTCAAGGCTGCCGATTCTGCTCTCTCCTTCATTAGGTTTTCTGTTTCTCCCCTCCAATCCTCTACTCATAAAATCAGTTTTGAGCACTCTGATCCCCAGTGTGCCACTGCCACCAACACCCTTCAACTCTCCAACCTTCACTCCACTATGACTCTCCAACCTTCACTCCACTATGGATCTCCTACAATCTACCAATAGGTTAGTCCCTCCCCATGAAACGTTTGATCTTTCTATGGCCTGCTCAGATGCATTTTGAGATATTAACTCTGTACAATGAGTCGCAATAAGGGAGGCTGTAGTGGATGGAGTTGTGGTACCGTTGAACACAGATAGACGTTAGAGAGTAGATCTGCCGGTAATCTTTGATCTAATCTGATGTCAATTTGAGGTGAAATGTAACAATGCTTGAGCTCTTGTGGTAATAGCTGCCATTCTGATCTGAACTATTAGGGGTGTAAGGAAAGACTTCTATTACTGTGATCAGAGTTTCTAGGGGCATAGTCACAAGCCATGCTTGCACGTGAATGTGGATCCATGAGATCATTGTCGACATCAACAATTTCTTCATCTGAAACCTTGTTGTGTATCACTTTTCATAAAATTACTGCGGCATAAAAGAAAATAATAAGGAGAAAACAACTGTCATCAATTCAGATTTTTGACAGATAAAGAAACAAAACCTCATGGTCCAACATGATCAACACTTTGGTGTTAAACAATTGCTTCACTTCCAAACTCAAGAATCACAAGTAGACAAGGATTATAGACACTGAAAGTCATCCTGGTTAACTTGGAGAAAAATAAATGCTGATATTTTTATCACATAGACAGGATAGTAAATGCTGATCAACATAGACTTGTTTCTTCTACAATGTGAGGGAACCCACGGCGCCAGTGTCCAACATGACTGTAATTGCCATGATCAGCAAGTAATTGGAGTAAAAAGAACACATACAGGGCAGCAGGAAGAACTTTTGTACCAAAAATTTGTTCTTTACTAAGTCGAAATTAATTATCAGACAGATAAAATACCCTAAAGAAAACCGGGAACAGTTTCTTGGCCAAACAAGATTTCTCACTAGTTGCTAGCTTTGACAAGAGAGGAGCGTTTTCTTGGCCATAGGCTGCTGAAGCTGCGGATGAAACCCCGACACCATGTACATTTTTGGACGACGCCGAGCACAACCGATTCGCCAAAGACCAACCGGTTCACGATCGATAAGACAAGATAGCATACAATTCTGATTCTGCGCAATCGTCTACGTGGCTGAAATGAGTTTCAATTTGAACGAACAAATTAGGGCTTTTTTTTCTTTCTTTTCCGGTTAATTTGTAGGTTTGATCCCAGTTTTGTCGGTTTCTTCAACGTTAGTGTGAGCGTGAAAGTGAATGCTTATTTTTTTAGCTAGTTTTAGGAAGTGAAGGAGGTTATATTTGAATTGCAAGCCGTTGATTGAAAAGGCTGCTACCCTATTAAAATACATTGTAAATATTAATCAAAATAAAACGAAGAACTGGTTATTCTTTAAAATTTAAAATATAATATTCATTTATTCATGTAAAAGAAATATACAAAAGAATAAATTGCTTTACAGATTATTTCCTACATACAACGTTTATTAAAATAGACAGTAATGGCATTCAGTTTGCAGTTTGCCATTCAAGTAGTTCTTTTCCACGTCCAATGACCATGGCGGATTTGCAGATATGATCATTAGCATTATTATATTGAACAGTTCACCTCTTACAAATAGACAAAGAAAAATGTTTACCGTGTTAAAAGCTTGCTGAAGTCTGAAAAGGTACTGCACGGAATAAAACAACGATGTCCAGGAAAAATAGAATCGGGAACCAGTTCGCGCAGAGAATATTGTTTCGTGACTCTGAAACTTGGATCCAATCAAAGAGCTAACTGCAGTAGACCAAAGAAGAAAACACTAGGAACAAAATTGCAGCAAAGAGCATATGCATGCATTCAGAATGAAGAAATGACCAAGTGGAATGCTTTACCCAAATTGGAATGAAGAGGTTAGTTAAGTTCCATCAGCAGTAAAGCAAAGTAGTAGGTTACTCATCAACAAAGAAGGTCTGCTAGTACACCAAGAAAAGGAAAAATCAGATCTTACCATTTTATATAACCAAGTACAAAATTACTATGTGAAAACAGCAAGAATTGAACATACTTATGTCCTTACAGGCATACATGCAAATACTCCAAGGTCCAAACCATGCCCAGCCAACCAACCAACCAACCAAGGCTATAAACATCACATCTCATATAATAGTAGTACTTTCGTACATCTCAAAGACCATTTACCATTTTTGCTACAAAAAGACCCTAGAGAAAAATTATCGACAGAATTGAATAAAAAGTCTTTTGTCAAGAAATTGCATGCTTAAAGATTAATCCATTAGTTTTGAAAATAAAACATAGGTACAAATACCTC
>JAWZTD010026516.1:1172-16276 GCA_035221335.1 Echites panduratus
TGAAAACAATTTAGAAATAAATGTTTTATTATGTTTCTGTCTTCACATAAAAGTTAAAATTAGGTACATTTTTTAGGTTATACTTTTTCGATTAAAATATTATAATTTCATTGAAAACAATTTAGAAATAAATGTTTTATTATGTTTCTGTCTTCACATAAAAGTTAAAATTAGGTACATTTTTTAGGATCTTCATGTACAAAAGAAATAAACTTATTAATTTAATTGGAGAAATAAACTAATAATAATAATAATAAACCCTTCAAGATTTCAAAATAAACATACTTATATTGCTTCAAGGGCTTTGGCTTTGATCAACAATAGATGGTTTTCATAGAAATTGGAACTTTGAATATATATAGTTCAAAAGGTCAAGATATGAACTAAAGGAAAGGGTAAACATATATAGCATATACAACAAAGATATTATTGATTTCTCTTGTCTTTTTTTCCCCGTCTATTTATATATTAATCTTAATGTTTGATATTCAAAATTTCCCCTTATATAAAAATCTTGTCGTGTATTTGATTAAGAAGATCTTGTAGCTTAAAAAATATTTAAACCCTAAAAGAACCATTTGAAATAGAAATTATTTCATATCGTTCACCTAAGTTCTCTAATACATGAAATTTTTTCCTTTTTTCTTTTAAGTAGCAGCAAGGCCTTTAAGGAAATTTATGATAGGATAATATTTCTATCTTTTGACATGCCGCTATTAAGTAGGAACACATAGAGGGATAAGAATCATAACAATCAATACTTATTCAAAACATCCATATATTACTGCTTTGTCTACTAACAAATCTCTAGTATACCTTCGGTTCATATCAATGTTTTTAAAATGAACCAGACATCGAATCGGATAGACAAAGGAATTAAAGTCAAATTGGATTCAACCGGATTTGTTCATTTTTTAGTAATTTTTGTAATTATAAATTAAAAAATATAACATAAAAAATTTATATGAAAGTAAATTCTTAATTTTCAAAAAAAATTTATGTTTATTTTGTAAGGAAAACAAATGTTATATAGTTTAGTACTAACTTTAATAGAAAAACAATAATTTTGATATATGAAAATATGATTATAAATTAATAAAAGCTCTAGTATAAAAGGGGTGTAATAAAATTTTGATTCCAATAAGATTTTTATTATGTGAAAACAAAATAACACAAAAATAATTATGTGGTGAAGTGTTCCCATGCTAATCAAATGAACCAAGTTCGAATCTAATTTGATTCTATGTCACTCCACTCAACTGCAAACTCTTGCATCTTTAAAAACATTACCAGGCATACAAAAGTAACCCTTTCTCGAAGCACAATAAATGTCTTCACAACACTAAGCCCTCAAGTCCACACCCTTCCTTCTCTATCGTTAGCCCATCATTTTTGACCCCAAGAACTTGATCCGTCCACTCACTCGAGAAAAGACCCTGTGGATCATACTTCTCCTTCACCTTTAAAAACTCACCTGCCTTTTTGCACTTATTTGTTGCCTCTTTAAAAGCCACGTTCCGATTCTTACCCCAATGCTGCAATGCTCCATATTTGAACACTACCATTTGCTCTATCTCTTCAAGAACCTCCTTGTATAGCCTTGGCCTCGTGGGATCCTTATTTCTGAAGTACATAATGTTAAAATTCAAAGCGTCTTCTTGTTTTCGCAAATATGCATTTGAAGCAGTAACGTATCTCATATGGATGCCATTGCAAAGGTAAGGTCTAGCCCACAAAGGGACTTAGGCTCCATTGCCACCGGCTGTTGTACATCTTGGATGAAGTTTTGGACTTCAGACAGCCGAATGCTAAATGTGGTTTGGAAGAAGTATAGGCCCTTCACTAGAGGATACCATGGGCAAGCAGTGAGCCTTGAGTCATGCAGGCTGTCTAGGCAAGTCCCTGATGCCTGCAGGCGATTATGGTATCCGACAATTGGGAAGCTGGTAAATGCGATACCGTCGTTGGTTAATCCGCAAGCGAAGGTAAGTAATGTACTGGTAGTGAGTTTTACATATGTGCATTTTCCGATGGCATCATTTCTAGATTCTTGATCCTCTGTAAAAATATATATATATTATATAAAAATAAATTACATATTATATTATGATAGGATTATGCGTAATAATAAGGTAAAATATGGCTTATTATATGATAAGAAAGGATATAATTAATTTTGTTAAATCATTAAAAGAATGATAGGATATTAATAACTTTTTAATAGAATATGCAGCTATTAAGGTACAATCGAGATGCCTGCGTAAGTCTGACTCTGACACCGCTTAAGAAAAATCATATTTGAAAAAAAAAACTTCTTAATTAAAATATAATACTATCTCCGTCTTATAAAAATAGTCCAAATTATAGTCCAATTTCTTCTATATCAGGATGATTATATGTTAAAAAGAATAGATTACCATCATTAATTATCTCTTCATATCTACTATTTTCAATTCCAATAAATTAAATACAGGATATAAAAGTAAAATTACCATTAAAATTAATTACATTAATTATACTAAGTAATTTTTATTTAGATACGTAAAAAAGTAAAGTAAACTATATTTATAGGATGAAGATAGTACAAGTTTTACTAATAATGTGATAATTTATTTTATGAGTATTTTACAAGTCAAGTAATTATTATTGATTTCTAATTATCTTATTAAACGGGTAGAAAGGAACAATTTAAGTTAAATTAAACATATATAAGAGCCCATGCTTGATATGGAAATTAAAGGGATATGAAAAGAAAGTACTCCTACTATGAAATTATTACCTGCAGTTCGCAGAAGTCCAAGGACGAGGGATGATGTGGAGCGAAATCCAGTAAAATTGTTTCGTCCGTTACCTGACGTATTGGATGGGACACGGTCATCGACGCGGTAGACCACCTTTTTTTGGCTGGTGCACCACACGAAGTCAGCAAGTTCGTGCTTCCTTCCATATACGATAAGAAATAATGGGCTGATGGGCTAATCAATAATATATGAATAATTCAATTATCCTAAAGTTGCAGTGCATCCTTTATATATGGGCAAATCAATCTGATATATAAGTACAAACTAACTTCTTCCCCTAAACGAGTTAAAATCCATAGCCTCGAGTTATTTCCAAGAACCATTATGCGACATTTATTGTACTAAATTACAAGCAGATAGACGTAAATGAACACTTCCACCTAACTTTGAAGAATAAGAAAAGGATCCCTCAACCACAAATTCACAATCATCCCAATAAATGCACATATCTATTATGCATTATTCTTTTAATATATTACTCCCTTCATCTCAAAATATAAATCTTTTTTTATATTTATCTAGTAATAAAAGTTATTTTATAATTTATAATATATATTTATCATGTTTTTTTAACTCTTATCATCTATTTAATATACTCTTCCATTTATTATGAAAAAATATAATTATAGTTATAAATATGAAAGATAAGGGATATTTTAAACATAACAAATATATATTTATTATTTTTTAATATATGTAAAATAATATTTAACGTCTTATATTATGAGATCGAGGTAATAGTAATTAATATTTTCAATATCAATAAATTAAAAAAAAAAAAAAAGACATACCTGAGAAATAACTCCAAGAACACCAAGTGAGACTCTCGCAGCATTAATATCAGGATCACTGTTTCCAAGAATTCTCACTTTGGCATAGCCTTCTTTATCCTCGGCGGTGTAACTATGTGTAACTGAATTACAAAATCATGAACCGAGCTTCCCAAGCCCTACAATGCGCTTCCATGTGCACCCGTGCCCAAGAGCCCCCCCACTGTCAAGCCCCACCAGTAAGGTGAATAAGGCAAAGCCATTTGAGAATCAGCAGCCACACTGACGAGCTGTCTCAGAGTAACTCCAGACTCAACGGTAATTGTCAAGTCAGATTCCTCCACCTTCAACACTCTGTTCAGGTTCTTGGTGCTTATGAGAATCCCATCTTCACCGTCCGGACACACCAGTTTTGGAATTGTTGTGGGTTTTTTAAATCCCATATCGCAAGAAAAATCACTTTTGGGGGTTTAAAGAAGGTTCAAATTTTTGTAATAAATTATCAAGTGAATTGTTTAGTATTATGAGATTTGAGAGTTGTTTACTTAGAAAGGTAGCCTGTTTGAGAGGGTTTGTAATTTTTCCGTTCAAAAATTATTAGTGTGTTTTTTCCTCCTTTGTTGAGGGGTCGTGGACGTAGGTCTAGTTAAGAGACTCTATTATTATTATCCTTGTGGATTTAAATAGTGGATCTTGAGCCCAACGAATGATATTAGAGTGGAGGGTCTCAATAAGTGATTGAGATCCTAACAAGTAGTATTAGAACACAAGAGGAGAGAGAAGAAAAATATATATATATATTTTTTGAATCCGTCGGAGGACGGGGGGTTTGGCGTAGACCCCTACCTGTTTATTCCAAAAGACAATGAAGGTAGGGGATTACAAATAGGATGGTTGGTTCCTATCTATAGGAGATCCTAAAGTTTGGAATATCCATCATATCGACTAGGCATATCCCCCTAATACGGCTAGGTAAATCTTTGAGTTCGGACCAGTAAAAAGAATTACAGGAATCACATGAAAAGTTGACTAGTGCGTCTGCAGCAAAGTTTCCCTCACGAATGATATGAGAAATATGAATCGCACTTCTCGTTAAGGAACGTCGAATATGTTGAATAATGGTATCCAATTTCCAAGGGACTAACTGGCTTGAATTAATCCAATGCACAAAGAGTTGTGAGTCTGTTAAGATGTCAAAAGCATCAATACCCCCTTGCAATGCAATGCTTGATCCCTTCATGGATCGCCAATGCTTCAGCTTCATTGTTGGTGAGGTGAGCATGGAATGTAGCATAGGTAAAGATGATGGAGCCATTTGCTCTTCTGAGAACTCCACCCGTTGCTGAAAGACCTGGATTTCCTCTTGATGCTCCGTCGGTGTGAAGAATGTGAATAGGAGATGACAAAGGTTGCTTCCAGATAATAGAGGTAACTATCTTTCTTTTTTGAGGAGCAATCCCAAAGTTAAAAGAGTAGCCTTGCCATTTAAGAACCAAGATGTCGTCAGAGATGTCTTTGGTGATGAGCTGCTTTAGCTGAGGAATGGAGATAGATTTATCTACAAAAACCACTTGACAATGATTCCACCGTATTCTCCAAAAGATGAAAAATGTTAGTAATGAGGTGAATTCAGAGTTATTAGAAGACCAGATATGATGAAGATGCACTAATGATATGTTATAATGAAGAAAAATGCCACAAAGAGGGAGAAAGTGTAACCAAAGGGTTGAGGCAATTATGCATTCAAAAAACATATGATGGAATGATTCTACATATGATTTACAGACGCATTGAGAAACTAGACTGAAACCAAAATTCTGTCTACAAGTATCAGTAGCTAAGTAGCCCTTCAAAAAACACCACATAAATGTGGAGAGAGAAGGAGTCAGATGGCTTTTCCAGATAAACTTGTATAATTCAGAGGGATCCTGATTAAGATGTTGAAGAGCAAGAGCAATATAGAAGGTTCCCGAAGGGTTCCACATCCAAATAATTATGTCTGGTTCTCTTGGGTCTATAGTGATATCAGAGGATAACAATCTGTTGATTTGGTTTGGGGTCAAGAATTGAGACAACGCTTCCTGGTTCCATCCTCGAGGACCCAGATAATCTTTAATTTTACCAGGGATAATGTCTCCTAGTTTACCATCAAACAAGAAATTCTCAAAAGCTATGGATGAGGAACCTTTCCTAATTACCAATCCTATCTGCTGTTCACAAAAGTTGGAGATGGAAACCAAGCGACGCCAAGAGTGAGAAGGATTCATACCGAGGGTTGGGAGTGAAGGATGTTTGCAGTTTCTCAAATATTTCTTCTTGATGTAAGAAGTCCAAATAGATTCCTTAGTACGCAACTGCCACCATAATTTCATAGAGAAAGTTGTTTCATAATCAGACAATGCATGAAAACCCAGACCTCCTACTTCTTTACTAACACAGAGGGAGCTCCAAGATGACCAGTGCCTTCGGTTACTGTGTGGTGTTTGGCCTGATAGGAATTTGCTGAAAAGTCTCTTGATAGATTTGAAAACAACTTTAGGTAAAGAGATGGATGATAAAACATAAAGTGGGATACTAGTAAGAACAAATTTGATTAAAGCAATTCTGCCAGCAAAGGACAGATATTTAGACTGCCAAGAGGTGATTCTTGATGCAATTTATTGGACTAAGAAGTCAAAGAATTTGACACGTCTTCTCCCTTTAAATATAGGGCATCCCAAATATATAAGTGGCAGGTTTTTTTTTACCTGAATTGAGTTACGTTTTTAATGATCCTGCTCCTACTGAGAGGAGAGCCATTGGCTACATAAAATGAACTCTTATTAGAATTTATTTTTTGACCAGAGCATGATTGATGATCTGATAGAAAATATATCAAGTGAGAAAGGTTTACCTTGTTTCCTTTTGTAAATATGACTATATCATCTGCGGAGCATAAGTGAGAAATGGAGAGACAATTTTTTGGTTGATTGAATTCCTCAATGTATCTCGAGTTTGTTAGATAATTGAGTCCTCTAGAGAAGGAGTCTGCGACGAGAATAAAGAGGGACGGAGAAAGAGGATCTCCTTGTCTCACCCCTCTAGATGCTCCGAAGAAACCGCTTTGATAGCCATTTATAAGAATAGAGAATCTATTATGCTAAAAAAGTCTACCAATCAGCATAATAAAATGTTCCCGGAATCCAAACTTCTAAGAACATTAAACAAAAAATCCCAATCAACTCTATCAAAGGCTTTTCGGATATCAAGTTTAATCACAAGGTTACCACCCCTGGTTTTCCTGTCGATATGATTAACCATATATGATGCCACAAGAATGTTATCCACAATGCTCCTTCCTTTAATGAAGCCACTTTGGTTGGGGGAAATAATTTTATGTAGGATGGAGCCAAGTCTAGTGGAGTCAATTTTGCTAGAGAAATTACAAAGGCTTATAATGCGGTAGTCGGAGAATGATGTAGGATTAGATATTTTTGGAATGAGAATAATCTGAGTGGAAATAAAAATCCAATTAGGGTTACACCCATCCCATAAATCACACATAATCTCCCATAAACTATAGCTAATAATGTCCCAACATGAAGAACAGAATTTACCTGAGAATCTGGGGCACTGTCCCCTGATAGTCCCAAAACGGCATCATGAACTTCATCTGATGATAGAAGTTGGCTCAGTGAGATATTGTTAGATTCCTCAACCAACTTGGGGACATTTGACAAGAAATCCAAGCAAGGAGAAATGAAGGGATCCTTTAGCAAAAGAGAGGAAAGGAATCTGACAGCCTCGGTTTTGATATCCTCCAAATTATCTAGAACAGTGCCATTATGAGAAGTAATTTTGGAAATGCTCATCCTAGCTTGTTTTTCTTTGCAGAAATTGAAGAATAGTTTAGAATTCGTGTCACCATCTGAGATCCAGTCAATTCTAGATTTTTGTTTATAATAGAGAAATTCATTTTTCAAATGTTTGGTGAGAGTGGATCTAGCTTCCCTAAGATTGTCATAAGCTTGATCTGAGAAGTCATATTCACATACACTTTCGCACCTGGTGACTTCATCTTCTGCTAATTTAACATTGTTATGGACATTGCCTATGGAATGTTTATTCCAATGACTAAGGGCACCTTTAGCTTTCTTTAGTTTAAAGGAGAACAGATCAATCTTATTTCCTTCAAACATACAATCACCATTCCAGCTATTAGCTACTGTTTCCCTGAACCCTTCACAGGTAGTCCAGAAGTTTTGGAATTTGAATTGTTTAGAGCCCGTAGAATAGAGATTACCAAAGGACAGCATTAGGGGGTAGTGATCAGAACAAAGGGTAGGTAAATGGTCAAGAGTGGATGAGTTAAAGGAAGTAAACCAAGATGAATTAACCACAATCCTATCCAATCTTCTTTTGGTAATATAAGGACTTCTACGCCCCAGGTAAATTTAGAACCTTGAGGAAGAAAGTCAGTAAGCCCCAAATTAATCAAAATTGATCAAATTCATACATATGAGATTGAAGCGGAGTGGTACCAAATTCTAGAGAGTTCCTAACAATGTTAAAGTCACCGCCAACTAACCAAGGGCCTTTGACCAAGTCATTAATGGATAATAAATCATTCCATAAAATTCGTCTTTTCACATGGGAGCATTTAGCATAGATAATCGAAGCAAAGAAGGAGTTGGTACCGTAAAAAAAATCAACATGAAGCATCTGGGCAGTCGAAATTAGACCAGAGTAGGATAACTCATTTGCCCAAAATAACCATATTTTCCTATTTAAATAGAAATGCATAATTGGTTATTTTGCATAGATCAACCAGTGGTTCAATAATAGATAAGATAAAAGGTTTATGAGTATGAAGTAAATTACTTATTCGAAATTTTGTTGCTGAATTTGCCACTCCTCCGGCATTCCAAATTATCACATTGTTCATTTTGCCAGTGGGAATGTGGGATTCTTGAGATCCTTGGATTTAGACCGAGTCCTTCTTTGTGCTGCTTTTTCAACAGTTGAGAGTAGGAGAGGTAGCCTCTGTTTTTTGCATCTTGAGAATTTTGATTTATCTGCAAATCTTCAACCGATTGTCCATTATGAGAGTTAATGTTTTGTAAGACTATTTCTATAGATTGAATAGAGATGGGGATAACTTCCTGATTTGGTGAAGTCTGGTTGGTCGTAATTGCATTTTGGTTCTCCTTATTTTGATGCTTGGTTGGGTGAAGTTTTTGTTGGACAGAGTTGCTATCTCTCTGTGTCTCACTTGTGTCTGAAGAAGGTGTCCTTGTTTCATTAGACGTCTTGTCTTCAGTTTCTTAGGATTGAAGTTGTAGATTTTGTTGTGCAAAATCCTTGAATAGCAGAGTTTGGGTCTCCACACACAAAATGACATCCTTAGCCGATATATCTATGATTTCAGAGACTAGAATTATTTAAGTTGCTAGTAGGATCTGATCGGCGGTGGAGCTATTCTTTATTACTGCTGCAATTTGTACTTCATCTATTGTAGTCGTTTCTTGTTCTGGGTGTTCTTCTATGCCTGGATTTGAAGTTGATTGGTTTGATTTTGTTAGATCTACAGTTGCAATTTGGTCCGCAGATTGTGTTTCTTCTGTCGGATTTATAGCTACCGCGGCTTCTTACTGCACTTGGCTTGTAGCTCTGTTGGTTTTTGAAGTTGATGGGTCTGCTACAATAGAAGACTTGATGTTTTGTTTTGCTATTTCTTTGCCTTTGTCCTTTTTAATGCAAACCTCTGTTAATTGAGAGGTTCGTTTCCTTGTGTCCAGCTGCAGTTTGCGGGTCTCTGTTTTCTCTTGGTTGAGACAACAAGTTGTAGCGAAGTGGCCTAGTTTGTAGCAGCAGAGACAATAGGGTGGCAAGTCTTCATAGATGATATTTTGCCAGAATCCCTTGTCACCCTGTTCAATCCATATTCTTCTCGGATGTTCTCTAAGTAGGTTGATTTCAACACACACTCAAGCAATACTTGGACGATTAAGGGATCTAGTAGCTTCATCTAGCTTTAGTTTGATGTCAACCGCAGCTGCCAGAGAGAAGAGAATTTGTTTGTTGAATAGATGAATTGGTAGAGCTGGGAAAAAAAAAACCAAGAGGGTACAATGGTGAGCTCTTCATCTACTTTGAATTCTGGTGACCATTTGAAAACTCTCATAGGAGCTCCTCTAAGATTCTAGAGACCCTTAAGCCCAAACCGAATGAAGTCCTCTTCCAGCTGCAATCTGATGAGTATGTATCGTTGATCTATCTATCCCAGTTTAAATTCTCTTTTGAGTCCTATTATCTGGAAATTTTTTCTGATATTCTCCATTGATGGTTTTCCATGTGAGAACTTTCCAATTAGTGAATGCTTGAATGGAGATGCTAAATCTGCAATTTCTTTCTATTTTAACAGCAGTGCTGGTTCACCTTTGTGGTGGTAAGTGGTTTGAGGGGGAAGTTTTGAAGGGAGGGAGAAGAGGAAGAAGAGAGCAATGAGGTATATGTTTTCTCTGATGGAGGAACAGATGATGGAGGCTCTGCCGCCGAGAAGTTCTCGGTCTAGGTGCTTCAGAGAGACATTGGAGAAAGACGTTTCAGAGAGACATGTGGTTTGTCGTCATTCTTTTTGAGAAAAATATATATATACATTGAAGGTGGCAGACATTGGGAACTGTAGCAATGCCGTTTGTATTGGAAAAAAAAAATTTAACAAAGTGGGGGGGACAAAAAATAGTGAAAAAGCATAAGAAAGTTGAAAAACGGGTACAATGTGGACTGCTGCACTGTAGCAGTGAAGGGTATTGTAGTTGTTCAGCATGAGTAAATTGTTATAGTGGCACATGGTACTGTAGCACTTGTGATTCACTGTAACAGCAGAAGGTCTAAAATTATTATAGCAATTGAAGGAAATTTTTCTATAGTTGTAAGTTTTTTTTTTAAATAATTATCAGTTTTTTTGGATTTTGATATCAAAAGTATTGGTATTCCATTATTCGATAGAAAGATTGATTTTACAATGTGACAATGTACAATCCTTGATAATTTGGTGCAATTGGGTTTGGATATTGCACTATGTGATGAAAAGTCTCTAGAAATTAAAGATCTGGAATGAGAAAAGATTCAAAAGAAAGCTGTTAGTACGATCAGAATTTCTTTGGTTCCACAAATAAAGGTGACAATTATAAAAGAGAAGTCGCCGAAGAGGATGTGGGACATTTTGGAGAAAGATCTTGCCACGAAGACATTAACGATGGATCTTTACTCACTCAAGTTGGAGGAGGGAGGTAATATTATTGACCATATTAACAGATTTAATGAATTAGTGTCTCGACTTGAACATGCAGGAGAGGAGATTAAAGAGAAAGAGAAAGCACTACTCTTATTGGCTTCATTACCCAAATCCTTCAAACCATTGATGCAGTCAATGCAGGAAAAAACACATTGAAACTAAATGAAGTGAAAAATGTTTTTAAGGAAAGCCATCATATGACAGGGAATGAAGATTAGAGAGTTCTGAGAAAGGGAGGTCGAAGAAAAATGACCAACGAAGGGGAAGATCAAAATCTCGATAAAGAGACTTTAGCAATGTCAGGTGTCACTACTGTGAAAAGTTGGGTCATCTTCAATATCGCTGTTCAGAGTTCAAAGAAGATCTGAAAAGACCGGAGGAGTTAAAAGGTAAGTCAAAAGTTTCCATCAATATAGTCAATTCATATGATGATCTTTATTTGCACGCTGCTACTGAAGAAAATTTGGGTTGGGTTATGGATTCTGCTGCTGATGCTCATATCTGCACTAACCAAGAATTATTTGAGACTTTACACATTAACGGAGATTTTACACATCAACGTGGGGAACTGTTTAAAGCAAAAGGTTGAAGGTATTGGAAGATTTCGCTTGAAACTCCACAATGATGAAGTCAAAGAAATTACCAATGTGAAATATGTATTAACAAGCAAAGTTTATATTCTTTCACTGGGTGAGTTGGCTTCATATGGGTACAAGTATGTTGGCATTGGAAAAGAGCAAACATATCTACAACTTGGATAGAAGTGCCTTGCCAGGAAGAATTGGAAGACAAAACAAGGAAATTAACATCCCGAAGAAAAAAGTCAGATTTCTTGATAAAGTAGAGATATGTGAGATTTTTGGAAAAAGGGAGGAATTGTTGTGGGTTTTCCAAATCCCACATCGGAAGAAGAAGGACTCTTGCGGGGTTTGGCCATCTATAAAAGAAGACTCAAATCTTTGTAATAATTATCAAGTGAATTGTTTAGCATTCTGAGTTTTGAGAGTTATAAGCTTAGAAAGTAGACTATTTGAGAGGGTTTGAAATTTTTTTTAAAAAAATTACTAATGTGTTTTTCCCTCCTTTGTTGAGGGGTCGTGGATGTAGGTCTAGTTGAGAGATCGAACCACGTTAAATATTATGTGTTATTTTTTCTTTCTTTTTTGCTTCCTCTATTATTATTATTATTCTTATAGATTTAAATAGTGGGTCTTGAGCCCAACGAGTGATATTAGAGTAGAGGGTCTCAATAAGTGATTGAGATCCCAACAGGAATACTATGCGAAAACGGAGTTGCGACCTTCACTTTCTTTTTCAGCCGGGTTGCATTTGCTACAGCAGAAACCGGGTCCTCTACGGTTGCCGGGTAGAAAACTTGATCCGCACGGCAAATACTCCGATCGGGGAATTCACTGTAAGAGTTTGTGATTGTGCAGTTGAAGTTTCTTGATGAACAATTGATGGGATCTTCCGCTGGAATGCAACCGACGGTGCAGATCACAAGAAAGTATATCAAAATATGGGAAAAAATTGCTTCCCTAGAGAGAAACTGATGATGCCAAGTGCATGGCCCGTAGCAGAATGATACACGTTTTGCTAGCTGTCTGATATATATGCATTATTATTTCATATTGCATCTGATCCGTGAAAAAAAAAGGGAAGAAGAGATCAGAAAAGAGTATCTTTCGCTTGCCAGTTCGCTTTAATTTGAAGGGAAGTCTAAGTGTGTATATAATTAACAAGGCAAGAATTGAAGAGTGTGATAAAAAATTGTCAAGTGTGTATAATATTGTCGTATATTTTATATAATTAGTAATTATGATATATATCCCACATCAGAAGACCATCATAAAATGATTTCATGGTTGAAATGAATGTGATGTATATCCCACCAATTAAAATGATTTCATGGTTGAAAATTAGTAACTTATTAAAATTTACTCTTCTTTTATTCCTATTTATAACTAAAGGCTCTTATTCGGGTTTTGCCTTTCAAGAACCACAATATAAAGGTTCAAGCTCGCCTCATAAAACTTTAAAGAAAGTTCAGACTCAAACTCGAGTTAGTTTAAAAAGTCAAAAAGTCAAATTTAATCTTGAGTTCAGACTCGTTTAATCTCGGTTTGTATCAGACTCGTTTAAGTTCGACTCGAATTAAGACCCATTTAAATTTTAAAAAACTATTAAAATTAAATTTTACATTAACAATATTTAAACCAAATAGTTATACAATACATTTAAAACTATATATCCTTAATTAGTCATTGAAATCTAAATTATAAAATTGAATATTAGAGTTACATAAATTACAATCATGATAAAATGATCAAATTTACATCACATGTCAAATTGTAATTTTTATGGCACGAGCCTTATGATTCAATTAAAATTTTCAAATAATAAAATTTCAACCTAATCAAGATAAAACAAAACAATTTGACAAATTAACAAAAAATATTTATGTAATACACACCTAAATAAAGCATAGATTTCCTACAAGATTGTAAATTATGAAATTCAAAATTGAATTCTAAAGTAATTGATTGGTCTCAATGTAAAGGAAGTAAGAAAACAAATACCTAATAATTAATTTCCCATATTAATTTTCAAGATCACATAGGAATTTTCAATTCATAACTTGAAAGCAACTTTTAAATTCATTGAAACAAATAACCAAAGAAGGCTACTAATAGTATAACATATTTATAATATACATAAATAAATTAAATATATCAAACGCTCTTTTAGACAAGTGTGTTTAAATAAACGAATACATATGTATTTGACTCTGCTCATTTAATAGAACAGTAGAACTCTAGCCCAGCCCGAACAATTCGAAATAGTCTTTATCTCATTTACACTTCTATTTATAAGTCATGTTCATCGATATGAATCTAAAGTTTATTTTCCATAAAATAATCTAATAGAGAAGAACATTAAAAAGAAAAATATGAAAATATTTTATGAAGAAAATAAAAAATATTGAAAAAAATAATAAAATATCTATTAAACTATTAATAATTTATGATTAAAGATAAAAAAGTATGTTCAAATGACTTCTTATTCTAAATATAAATAGGGACAAGAAGTTCTTACCAAAAATATAATAAGATTTATATTATAGTACCTTAGATAAAATGGCTAAGGAATACTGTATGACGTCGTCCTCCTACGTGCAGCTCATGTGAAGTTTTTTTGTTTGTTTTGTTTTATTATATTATATTATATTATATTGTCACAAGTCATATCATCTCTTTTTTTTTTTCTACTGTTGCGTCTCCCAATGTTCTTAAAGGAGGAGAAACAATGATTTTATTCACTTCTATATATATGTTATGTTCCCTTCTATTCCCGTATATTTTTTTTTCTTTAGAAACACATTGCATTGTTCAATCATTCTCTTTTTTTGGTTTTTTGTATTTTTTTATTTTATATCCAGATTAGTTTTCCTCCTTCCTTGATTGCTCTCCTGTTTATCTTTCTTTTTACTCTTCTTTCTCTTTTTCTTTTTTTTTTCCTGTCCAGGTTGGTTTTCCTTCATTCATTGCTCTCTGGTTTATCTTTCTTTTTATTTTGTTGTTCGGACCGTTTTATCTTTGATTTGTTTTTTTCTGGATTACATTTTTTTCTTTTGTTCATTCATTCTATCGAGGATGCTTAGCCTTCCTTGATAAACTTCATTCCTCTATTTTCTGCTTTCATATTCATAAAAAAAATGTATTAATTTTATTATCTGTTTTCACGATCTTCTTTTTCCTTTTTTATTTTGTTGTTTTCACGATCTTCTTTTTTTCTTTTTTATTTTATGGTTTAGACATTCTTCCTGCCCCCCACCACCCAGCGTTGTCTGTTTCTGCGAAGTGATGGAAAAAATCAAATAAGAAAATGTAAAATATGTTTTTTTTTGTTTCTGTTGTGTTCTGGAAATTTTTTCCTTTCAGGAAGATTACTGAAACATTCAGGAATTTTTTTTCCTTTCAAAATTACTTTATAATCTTCAGGAAGGTAAAAAACTCTTCTTTTTCTCTCATCATCTCTTAAATGGATAATGTTTCTATAGAAAATAAAAGAGAATAAAAATTTCCTAAAGATATTTTTTCCTTTCAGTATAATGTTCTAGAAATTTTTTCTTTCATTAGGATAACTGTAACATTCAGAATTTTTTTTCCCTTCATAATTACTTTATAATCTACAAGAAGTAAAAAAATTATTCTTTTTCTCTCATTATCTCTCCTTTTTTTTTTCCTTGTATCT
>JAWZTD010026536.1:0-16273 GCA_035221335.1 Echites panduratus
ATGCCCACTCTTGCCACAGACAAAACACACCCCATTATTTTGTTTTGGTTGATTTTGTGCTTGGTAATAATTACCACGAAATTTCTTGGGAGGTCCATAATTATTTTTCTTGAATTTTTCCTTTTTTTGGCTTCACAAATGTATTTTTGTTAGTATTAGAAGTAGCATTATTTGAAGAATTAAATTTACCTTTCTTCACCATAAAAAAAAACACCTTTCTTCAACTCGAAACAAAAACTCTCTTCAAGAATAAACTTTTTTCTTTCTTATATAAATAATAATAGTAATAACATTTTATATTAAAATGTACCAACAAACGCCACCACAGGTGGAAACACTGGTGAAAACCCAATCCTGGGGAGAAGAAGGCATTTTCTTCCCTCTTCACTTTTAAACCACATGAAGACTCATTACCTTTGAAGAATTCATAGCCTCATAAGGGAGAGCCAGGATTCTTCTTTTCTAAAAAGGAGGTTGACATTCTTGCCACACTCTTCAAACATGCCTGAGTGGGCAAATTTTCACACGGAAAGCCATCTATAGATTTCATCAGAAAGGACTTCAAGACTATTAGGCTAAAGGGAGACCATTCTATTGGTCTCATGGATGCTACAAATTTTGTCATCATGGTTCAATTAGATTAGAAGTATTGTCACTTATGGATGAAAGGTACTTGGAGCTTGAGGAGCTCAAAATAATCAAAGTGGTCAAAATCTGTGGAAATTCAATGATCGTCAAAGTGATGAATGTTTCAATTACAGAAATAAGGGACATTATGCAAGGAATTGCTGGTCTTGAAGGATGCTGCAACATCCTCTAAGAACAAGAGTCCTTGACTAGAAGAAAGGGACTTTGAAACATCCCCATTTGTGGAGGAGGTAGATGCTGCTAATGCAAGAGAAAAAAGCCAAATAGAGGAATTTTCACTTACTGCAGTTTGTGAGCAGTTAGTCTACTATAAGAATGGCTGGATTGTTGATTCAGGTTGTTCTAATCTTATGATTAGAGATGAATCGAAACTCTTGCACATGACCAAGTACAATGGAGACCGAGTTATTGTGACAACAAACAGCACACACATGCCAATAGCCCACATTGGCAAGACATAGCAACCACAAAGGTATGGTCATGAACAAGTTCACCTACAGAATGTTTATCATGTCCCGGGGATGAAGAAAAACCTATTGTCAGTACCCTAGCTGACTACTTCAGGTAACTATGTATTGTTCGGTCTTGACGATGTGAGGGTGTATTGAGATTTGAAGATCACGAGCACACCATTTATGGAAGGACGAAAAATGGAAACTATCTATGTGATGTCAGCCTATGTTGACAAGGCCAGGAGAAATGACACAGGTGACTTGTGGCATGCACGACTCACTCAGACATGTCAATTACAACGAATTGAAGATCATGATGCAAAAGTCAATATTGAAAGGACTTCCGCAATTAGAGATAAACAGTGACACTATATGTGATGGATGTCAATATGGTAATTCCCATCAATTGCCTTACAAGGAGTCAAAGTTTAGAGCTAAGGAGGCATTGGAGTTGGTCCATTCAGATTTGCTCGGGAAGATCAAACAACCATCAACTCATGGTTATCAATATATTTTAACTTTTATTGATGACTTCTCTACGTATGTGTGGGTATATTTTTTAAAACATAAAGATGAAGCTTTTGCAAAATTCAAGGAATTCAAGGAGATGGCAGAACTTGAGTTCGGGAGGAAGATCAAATGCCTCCGCACTAATATTGGAGGAGAATACACTTCAAAGGACTTAAATAACTACCTTATAAGACAACTCACCTGTGCAAACACGCCACAGTAGAATTTTGTAGCAGAAACGAAAATCACCACCTAGCAGAGACATTTCAGATCACAACATGTCCATCATTTCTTTTGTTCATCATATCATATGAAGATGTATCAAATTGCCTTCTTGTCAAATTTGATACGATGGTCATCTACATTAAACACATAGCATACACAACCAAATACTCTAACGTAATTGACTGTTGGCCTTACATTGTATAGCTTCTCAAGTTGTGAGACAAATTCCAACCTCGGTTGTGGTAGCCTATTGGTGATATAGACTATAGTCTTCATGCATTCTGCCCAAAAACTGGTATCAACATTTTTAGCATGAAGAAGACCTCAACAAGGTGTATATTTCACGAAATGTTGTATCGATGAGGCATCGTCATGGTGGACAAACAAGGTAGTGTTACCAGATACACAAGAGTTGCATGAAAAGCTACAAATTAAGTTGCAGCTAGAATCATCTCAAGACAGTGGTGATCAATCAGCATCGAAAGAACCAAAATCCCCGACAGACAGACAATCACAGGAGTCGAAGGAACAATCTAAAGGAATAAGTCCATGGAGAAGAGGTATCCATGAAACACTAGAGGAAGTACAGACCACTCAACTGGAAGAGCATCAACAGGAGTTGTCACAACCTCAAGTGCTAAGGTTAGCCAGAGAGAGGTGACCTAATCCAAGATATATAGATGCTGCACATGCTGAAGTAAAGAAGCCAATTAGGATAGAAGATCAGGTTGTAGATATATTTACGAAGAGCTTAACTGAATTACTTGGAATGGTTACACACAATAGGAATGGTTACTCAGAGTTCCAGAAATTACTTGGAATGGCTACACACAATAGGAAAGC
The DNA here is from genome assembly GCA_035221335.1 of Echites panduratus. Taxonomy (NCBI): domain Eukaryota; kingdom Viridiplantae; phylum Streptophyta; class Magnoliopsida; order Gentianales; family Apocynaceae; genus Echites; species Echites panduratus. Next base: position 2,679 of record JAWZTD010026536.1, read on the forward strand.
TGACAATGAGGGAGAGTGTTAAAAATAAAAATATATCATAGTCATTTTTACAATGTTAAATACATTTCTTCTTATCAAGAATGGTAATAATCATTAGTCAAGAAAGGTAGAATGTTTGGTATAATTCCCTAGTCAAAAACGTTAGGAATGTTTGGTATAATTCTCTAGTCAAAAATGTTAGGAATGTTTGGTATAAATGGTTAGTCAAAAATGGTAGGAATGGCTAGTAAATAATTGTAGAAATGGTTGTTGAAGAATGGCTGTAAATATAGCCATGTTTGGGAAGAATGGTGTGGAATGTTGTGAACAATTGTGTAGAGTTGTGAAGAGTTGTGTAGAGCGTTGTGAGATCAAGAACCTAGAGAGAGTTGTAAGAGAGATCAAGAACCAATAGAGTTCTTGAAGTGAGAACTTAGAAAGTTCTTTTTAGAGAGATTTTGTAAGGATTTGTAAGTTCCCTTGTTTATCTATTCTTGGTGAAATAGAGATGTTTTTCTCTCTAAATTGTTGTTCCTTCCTTCTCGATATTGAATTTTTTTTTATCGAACACCCAATTTGACCGGACCAAGTGTTGCGAAGTAGGTTTCTGGCAACCAATTGTACTAGAAAATGCTCCGGAGTATTGCTATTACTGTCAGAAAATAGGACACCAAGAAGCACACTGTCATGTCAAACATCCTGCGCTAAAGACCAATGTAAATATTGCCGCTAGAAAATTGGAGATAAAGCAGAATTGGAAGATAAAACAAGCAAAATACAGGGTGATGCAGACCTGATTCAAAATGCAACACAATTACCTCAAACTCAAGTAAATTCTATACCAGATGATCTAATGATATTTGGATTTTCAAAAACTAGAGGAAAATATGTCTCCTCCACCTCATGCAAAGGAAACCACAAGCACTGTAACTCAGAGAGCTTTGGATCAAGATCCGATCTTGGAGGTTATGAGCAACTTTCCTATCCAGCCTCCCTTACTACTTGAACTTGGTGAAATCTACGGTACGGTCTTTTAAATGACCCCACAGCAGCTTCAAAGCCTACTGACCCCCTGCTCACAGTTTCAGCATACTCGAATCACACTTTCCATAGGGAACAAACTCCGGTCGATAGAGAACTTTCTGTCGATAGGGCTACCTCTTTTGAAAAAGATCACTCCTCAGAAGTTGTTTTGATTAACCCGATGCAACTGGATCCCATTGGACAAGTAGAGAGTATTGACCTTTCTTTGCAAGAAGGAATTCAACTACAAGTAGTTCTTCCACTAGCTTCCAGATCAACTGCAATGCAATAGTCAGAAAAAAACAATCCCACCAATTCACATGGAGACAAGGTTTTAGTGCCGACGAAATGCTTCCAGTACACAACAGTAATGATGAATGCTTTAATTTGGAACATTAGAGGCATAGCAGGTCAGAGCTCACTAAATAGCCTCAAATCCCATATTCAAAATTACAAACCTCTTGTTGTAGCAATATTAGAACAGACAGTAGCATTACATAAAATTTCTGAGTATGGAATGAAGCTGCAGATGCCAAATTTTTTTGTAAATTTGGCCATCTGCAACTCGACTGGAGATTATTGATGATTCTGAACAAATTGTTAGTTTTAAAGCTTCAAACATTTTGGGTGTATCGTGTGGTTTCTCCTTTGTCTATGCCTTTTGCAGCTATATTGCTAGAAGGTACCTGTGGTCTAAGATGGAAGCAATTATTGAAAATGTGGCCTTCATATGGCTGGTAGGTGGACATTTCAATATTGTTCGATTTTCATAATAGAGTCTCAGAGCAATTAAAGCCATCCAACCAATGCGAGACTTTAATGACACAATTGACAATTGTGGTTTAATGGACATTCTATTTAAGGGGAACAAATTCACATGGTACAATTCCACTTATCCACCACTTTGGAGAAGGCTTGATAGGGTGACTGTAGAAGCAAACTGGTTGCAAAATTTCCAGAGTACAATAGTGGAGCATTTGACTAGGTTTCCTTCAGATCATAGCCCATTATTGATCAATTTCTTGGCAAAAGAAATTCAAGGAGCAAAGCTATTTAGATTCCAATCAGCATGGCTCAAACATAAACAATTCAGAACCTTAGTTGCAGACTCTTAGAAGGAGATAGCTTATGGGGACGATATGAGGATCCTTGCTACAATGAAGCTTGTTCTAAGGTCTTGGAATAAAGATATCTTTGGAAATATATATTCAAATGTCAAGATGGCTGAGTAGGTTTTCCATAATTGTGAAACAGAGTATATGAGTGAAAGCTTTGCAGAAAATAAGGAAGCACATTACAATGCAAAAGCTACACTTGCTTATCACTAAAAAAATCAAGAAATCTTTTGGAAGCAAAAATCAAGAATTAAGTGGTTGCAAGAAGGAGAGCGAAATACCTCCTACTTCTCAAAGATTTGGTATACCCAGAAGAATAAAATGCAAATTACTAAGATTCAATGTAGGGAGGGGAATTGCCTTACTAATATGCAGGAATAGGATGAAGCTATAAGTTTTTTCTCGAAGCTTTCATATGCAGAGGTAGGCTGCATGAATGACCCAAAAAAATTCACCAAAGACTTACCAAGGGTTGTTTCAGAAAGTATGAATGCTGAGCTAACTAAGCTTCCTTTGGTTGACGAAATCAAGAATGGAGTATTTTCTTTGGATAAAGAAAGTGCTCCTGGAGTAGATGGGTTCTCGAGAACATTCTACACAAAATTTTGGGATGTAATTTGTACAGATGTTAATTATACAGTCAGGGACTTTTGGTGATCCCGAAGGTAAACAACCCAACTTCTTTTACAGATTTTCGGCCCATCACTCTTTGTAATTTTTCTTCCAAAATTATGGGGAAAATATTATCTCTTCAATTGTTTCCTATTCTGCCCAAATTATCTGTGTCAATCAAGGAGGATTTTCGAGTGGAAGGAATATATCTGATAATATTTTGACATGGTGTCCTGGGATTTTCTCTTCCACGTTATGAGGAAATTTACTTTCAATGAGCACATCATCTATTTAATCATTAATTCTTTAACTCATAATAAGTTTTCAACAACTATAAATGGATGCCTTTGTCCATTTGTTCAAGCGAGCCAAGAAGTGAGACAATGCGACCCTTCATCATGGACTCTTTTCATTATTATGGTTGAAGTTCTTTCAACAAGGTTGAATAAACTTTTATTGGATGGGCTAATGGGTGACTATGTGTCAGACAGGATTGGTTTGCCTATTTCACATTTGAGTTTTGCAGATGATATCATTATATTCCCTAGGGGCCGAAAGAAAGAGCAAAAAATCTTACTCAATTTCTACAGTTTTATAAAGACTGTTCAGGACAATGCATTAATCTTCACAAGAGTTCAATGTATATGCTAGATTATATTCCAAGAAGACGGCAATTAATCGTTAGAGATCTACTTGGTTGTCCTTTAAAGGAATTCCCCATTTTATACCTGGGATGTCTAATTTTCCCTGGAAAAGTTAGATGTTTGTATTTTGAATCATTGATTAACAAGGTTAAAGAAAGAATAGCTGGATGGCAAAAAAGATTTCTCTTAATAGGTGGTCGTTTGCTTCTCATTTGACATGTTTTAAATGCTATGTCAATCTACATTCTAGCTGTTTCGAACCCTCCCCTTAGGGTAATTATAGAAATAGAGAGACTATTTACAAATTTTTTCAGGGGTAATTCAGAATCTAGACACAAAAAGCAGTGGTGTGCTTTGTTTTTAATATGTAGGCCATTTGATAGAGGAGGATTGAGAGTTCATTCACTGGACCATCTGGTGAATGCATTTGGGTTTAAGCTATGGTGGAGGTTTAGAACCAGATTCATCATTATGGTCTACACATCTCAAGTTGAAATAAGACTTTCAGCTCAGAGAGCAGTTGCAACAAGGTGGTTCCAAAGTTTGGAGAAGGATTCAGTAATTGGTGGAAGAGGCAGAGGATTTAATTGTTGTTCTTCTAGTTAAATTTATCATCTCTTTTTGGCATGAGAATTGGCTTCTTAGCGGCAAATTAAACAGCTATGAACATTCAGAGGAAATTAATAGTTTGAAAGTTGTAGAAGTAATTCAAAATGGAGTTCGGGATTTTCAGCTTGATGAGGAAATTTGGCATAATTTTTTTATTGACAGAGCCACAGAGAATGACACAAGCAGATTACTCAGGCATAGAATTCCATTTTCATCATAGAAATATTCCACTTTCTATAACTATTTTCATGTGGAAGCTGCAGAAGTTTTACCTACCTCTGGATTATGTGCTAAAGTGTATGAGTTTTCAACTACCTTCTCACTGCCATTGTTTCCAACATAGTGAAGATAGAGACCATTTATTTGTCAATTGCTCTATTGCTAGGATAGTTTGGGATAGCTTTTCAACTGTTATGCATAAGGGTACTTCTCTTATTTTATTCCTTTAGTGCATATTGATGCAATGGATTGAGTGGAGGAAAGATGATGGCATTCTATCATGTTTGCTTGCAGCACTTGTCTGCCACGAAATTTGGGTTGCTAGATATAGATTTTTCTATGATGGAATTAGGAGTACTGCTAGAGAAATTATTTTTAAAGTTCAAGGGAAATTGAAAGATTATGAGAACGCATTTGGAGTAATTTTTTTACGTAGAGGGAACACCAATTTTAATCATGTGTGGAATTAAGTTGTATTGTGTAAGAAGTGGATTTTGCTTCCAAACTTGATTGTTTTCCTTGTTTCTAAATATTTTCAATTAACAAGTAGGGGTTTGCCAAACCCCCGTCACCTCAAGGCGGTTTAAAAAAAGAAGAAGAAGCATGAAATAAAGCAGAACCACAGATATCCACACATAAATAGATATCGAACACAATGAAAGAATTCTGTTTTTCACAACACCAGAAGTGACAAAAGAATAGGGTAGTGGCCCCAATATTTACCCCAAACTTCCACTTGAATTAATTCCTGAAAATGAAGTCATGATATCCAAGATCATTATCCTTAGATTGAGGATGTATTCTCAGTGGAACTGAAGAATTTAAGAATGCTGTTGATTGTTGGTGTGAGCTATGAAGGAGCAATCACAAGAATTAAAATATCTAGTTACCTAGTTTAGGTGATTTTAAATCTTTCTTTTTTATTCAACCTTGAATAGTGTAATTACTTTATTCCAAAAATAGATTCATGTACAGGTTATATGTAGCCTTCCTATGTCACATTACAATATTTGAGAAAATATTTTTTCCTTCTTTGTTTGTCTTCTCTGAAACATGGTATAAGAGCATTACTTCTAAGGCAAGAGAAAAAATGGAAACTTTCTGCTATTGGAGTGTAGAAACACAATGAGGAGAATTCAATCCTTGTAGAGCTTACAACAATTATGACACAAATATTGAATCTCAATTAAACATAGAATCCGTTTTCAAGTTATGAAACAACACATATTGGAACCAAGTTAGCCTGCAATAACTATGGTTTACAGTCCCCAATTGTCGAGATGTACATCTCAGGCAAAGACAAGTTAGGATACATAATGGAGATCTTCGAGAACCTCTGCAAACAGATCTAACATTCATGAAACGGAGAACACAAAATGCAGTGGTGAAGGGATGGATGATCGATTCTATTGATCCAAAGTTAGTAAGTAACTTTATCAGATTTCCAACGGCTATGGCTATTTGGAATAATATTGGTACAACATACTTTGATGGTACTGATACATCACCAGTATACGATCTCAAAAGAAGAGTGGCCAAACTCAATCAAGAAGACTGGTCAATTGAAACAAAGGTTGTGGAGAGAGATTAACTTTTTCCAGACCAAATCCTATGAAATGTGACATCGATATAAAGAAATATAATTCACTTGTGCAGGAGGATAGAGTTTATACTTTCTTAGATGGGCTTGATGATCGTCTTGACAAAATTTATGCAGATGTGCTTCAAATACAACCATTCCCAATGGTGGAGCAAGCTTATGCACTAGTTTGGAGAGAAGATTTGAGGCAATCGATTATGATGGCGAAGGAAGATATTACATCAGCAGGTGCTATGTTTTTGAGGGGAGGACAAATATCTCAGAGCCAATTATCTCTCCAACCGACTTCAAATGAAAAGACAATTTCAAAGTCACAATCTCAAGGTGAAGCAGAAGGAAACTTTGTGGAAATATGAAACATACCAAAGAAACATGTTTCAAACTCCATGGCTATCCCGATTCATTGGCATGAACTCAAGTCAAAGAAAAAGAGCAAAGCGGGTGGAGGAAGCAATCCTCGTCATGCAATGTTGATGAGTGCAGAACGACAACTTTGCCTTGTACCATAACAAGAGTTTCTTGATGGTCAGTTTACTCAAAATGATTTAGGTAACCAAGGCTGTGCTTTCTCAAGCTCAAAAATGGGAAATCATACTGATTGGGTAATCGACTCTACAGCAACTGACCACATGACATCCCAACCAAAATGGACTTGTATTGCCAATGCAAATTGAGTAACTTATCCAGTGAAGGGGCTGGAACAATGGATTTTTCTCCTTCTTTTTCATTACCTAACACTCTACTTGTTCCATCACTTTCTAATAAATTATTATCTATTAGACAAGTAACTGAGGAATTGAATTGTTGTGCTCTAATGTATCCCACTTTCTGTTTGTTCCAGCATATTCTCACCAAGAAGATTACTGGCAGTGGTACTAAAAGGGAAGGGTTCTATTACCTAGATGATTTCAGCTATGGAAGTGCAACTAATGTGCATTCTATTGGAGTCAAGGAAAGACAAATTTTATTATGGCGTAACCAGTTGGGGCATCCTTCATTTAGATATTTGAGTTATTTATTTCCAAGTTTATTTACAGAGGTTAATGAGTTAAATTTGAAGTGTGAAGCTTGCATTCAAGCAAAGAGTCATCGTGTACCTTATCCAAACAGCTTGAATAAGTGTGATACATATTTTTCTATTGTTTACTCTGATGTTTGGGGTAATACCCGTATTACTATTCCATCTGGTGTCCGATGGTTTGTCACCTTTGTAGATGATTGTACTCTGATGACTTGGTTATATATGCTAAAGAATAAACATGAAATTTTTGAGACATTTCTCTCATTCCATTAATATGATTTGAACACAATTTTCTGCTAAATTATTGATTCTTCGATCTGACAATGGTAGATAATATGATAATACACAATTTTAGAGGTTTTTTTTCAGGAACATGGTCTACTTCATGAGACATCTTATGTTCAAATACCACAGTAGAACGGAGTTGTAGAACAGAAGAATAGACATATCTTGGAAATCACCCGAGTTCTTTTGACAGCAGCCTATGTACCTAAACGTTTTTAGACCAATGTAGTAGTGACTGTTGTGCACCTGATGAACCGATTGCCATCTCGAGTCTTGAACAATAAGACTCCTCTTCAAGTTCTAGCAAAACATGTGACCATACCTTCAGTTCTAATGCTTACACCAAGAAAGTTTGGTTGTGTATCATATGTTCATATTAAAAAAAATCAATGCACAGAGCTTGATACATGCGTTGTTGTGTGTGTTTTTCTTGTTATGGAGCTCATAAGAAATTATACTGATGTTATGATCCAGATACTAGGCGTCTCTACACCACTATGGATGTCATCTTTATTGAATCAGAAATTTCTTTGCTTCTTCATCTTCCCACTCCTCTCTTGAGAAGGAGATAATGAGTGAAGAGCATAATTGGGAAGATTGGCCAGAATTCGTAGCTCTGAATGATGTAATTAAGGAGGAGGTGATGCAGGAGGTTCAGACAAGAGAATCAATGACAATTCCAATAAATCAAAGAGAAGAGACTGAAAATGTTGAAAATACTGAGCATGTTGAAGCAGAAATTAGGGAATCTTCAGAGATTGAAATTGAACAACTCTTGTAACCTCCAGAAAATGAAAGTGAACAGCCTTTGCATGTTGACCTGACAGTACCACGATCAGACCAACCTTTTGAGAATATTTCTGAGGTACAAGTTCAATACTCTCCACAAAACATATTTGTTGGTAATAAATTACGTTTCAAGCACAATCAGGATAACCACCGAATTGTATTCACCGGACCATGGAACTAGCAAGTCAAAGCGTCCAATTGCTAACTTTATCTCAACTGGAAAGATGACTGAAGCTCTCAAGGCACTTGCTTATAACTTATCTACAGATGATGTTCCTCATACAGTGGTGAAGCTACAAAAAATCCTAAGTGGATCCAAGCAATATGTGAGGAGATGATAGCCTTACAAAAGAATGACACTTGAGCACTCATGTCATTACCTAAGGGAAAGAAAATAGTGGGGTGTAGATGGTTGTTTACTGTCAAACATAAGGCAGATGGATCAGTTGAAAGATATAAAGCCAGACTTGTCACAATGGGATACACAGAGACATATGGGATAGATTATCAAGGGAATTCTCACTTGTAGCGAAATTGAATAATATAAGAGTATTAGTATCATTTGTTGCATACTTAGACTGGCCATCACACCAATTTGATGTAAAAAATGCTTTTCTCCTTGGTGATCTTGAAGAATTAGTATAGATGGACATTCCACCTGGTTTTGTTCTTTCTGCACAAGGAAATGTGGTTTGTAAGTTACAAAAGGCATTTTATGGATTTAAACAATCCCCTAGAGCATAGTATGGACGATTTACCCTTGCAATAAGGAAGAATGGTTTCAAACAGAGTAATTCATATCATACTCTCTTCTTGTAGCATCAACAAGGGAAGGTTACAGCTCTTATAATCTATATTGATGATATGATTATTACGGGGAACGATAAGGAAGAAATCTCTAGATTGCAAGATAATATAGCAACGGAAATTGAGATGAAAAGTCTTCGAAGATTGAAATATTTTTTGGGGATTTAAGTAGCTTGATCGAAACAAGGTATTTTTCTATCCCAAAGAATGTACTTGCTTTGCTATCTGAAACGGGAATGCTTGATTGTAGACCTGCTGATACACTAGTTGTTCAAAATCATGGCTTGGGAGAACTTACTAATCAGACCCCAACTAAGAAAGAGAGGTATTAATGCTTACTGGGAAAACTAATTTACTTATCTCACACAGGACAAGATATTGCTTATGTAGTGGGTTGGTGAATCAATTTAAGAATTGTCCTAGTGAAGACCATATGAATGTTGTGTTTTGTATTTTATGGTACTTGAAGTCTTCTCCAGGGAGAGGGCTAATGTTCTAAAAAAAAAAAAAAACAACATTTACATATTAAAAGCTATACAAATGCAGATATTTAAGGAACATTACTGATAGAAAATCTACATCTGGTTATCTCACTTTTGTGGGAGGTAATCTTGTGTGGAGAAGTAAGAAGCAGAATGTAGTTACTTTATCCAATGCAGAAGTTGAGTTCAGAGGAATGACTAAAGGATAATGTGAGCTTCTTTGGTTAAAAACACTATTGGAGGAAATCAGATGTTCATCTCAGGGCACAATGAGTCTAATTTATGATAATAAAGCTGCTATAGCAATCGCACCAAACATGTTGAAGTAGAACGACTTTTCATCAAGCAAAAAAGTCAAAGACAAGATAATTCAAGTTCCTTTTGTCAAGTTAGAAGATCAACTAGCAGATATACTTACAAAGGTCGTTTCTAGCAAAATATTTCAAACTCTCTTGATAAGTTAGGTATGAAAGATATATATACACCAACTTGAGGGTGAGTGTTGGTGTGAGCTATAAAGGAGCAATCATAGGAATTATAATGCTATTTTCCATTAATATAGTCTTAATTAAAGTGATTGACAATCTTTTCCATCTTTTGTCTTCATTCGTCTTTTTTTGAAATAGGATGAGCAAACCAAGTGAAGCAAAGCTTTTAATAGTCAATCACCACAATCGATTATTGTCAAAAAGAGTTAACAATCTAAATACCACAGTTAACTATTGACAAAAGTTATAAAAAAATAGGGGACGTGGAGAGGAAGTTGGTTTCTGTGATAAATAACATATATCAAAACGCCAAAAGAACAAGACTTGCTCGCAGTAAGGTTAGAATGATTGGTGAATAGATTTCCAATTGGTTATTGTTTGCAAGGTTTTTACAATTAACTGAAATAGAGGTTGCTTTTGAGTTGACAAGTGTTGGATGCCTAGTTTACTAATAGCCAACAAGTATATATGCTTATGAGTTAACTACTCCATTTAATTATCTACATATAAGTGATGAATGCCTAGTTTAGTCATAGCCAACAAGAGTTGTCGACTGTGTATACTTATAAGTTAGCTACTCCAATTTTCTATGTTTTGGCTACATATAAGTGTTGGATGCCTAGTTAAGTGATGGCCAACAAGAGTTGAGGACTATATGTGCTACTCCATTGTAACTCTATTGTACTATATTTTGGCTACTTATAAGTGTTGGATGCCTTTGGATTCTATCCGAAATAATATGGGTGTATCATTGGCTTCAAAATGTCACTGTGGAACCTCAATAGAATCTATCGATCACTTGTTTGGAGATTGCTCAATTGCAACACAGGCATGGAATTGGTGTTACTCATCATTTGACATACAACCGGCAAGAGCAACTAACCTGTTCACAATTCTACAAAATTGGAGCAAGTCCTCAACATCTCTGGGAAGTAGTTTGGCACTTCTTATCAGTAGCCTAGCATGTGCTAAAATTTAGGCATCAAGATGTCGTTCATACTACGATGGTATAGTGAGCTCTAGCAACAACATCATCAATTGAGTGAGAGTAAAATTCTATGCATATAATATTCCTAAACTGGGACAGGTTTTAGGCCTTCAATTTGTGTAAACTAAACTTATATGGTTTTGCAAAAATGGATCTTTCCATTTTTCCTTTATTGTAAGGCTTTGAAGCCCTCCTGATGTATTAATATTTTCATGAATAAATATTTAGGGGTCTGCCTAACCCCCCTCCAATTACAAGAGGCTTTTGATTTAAAAAAAAAAAGTGTTTGATGCCTAGTTTAGTGATAGCCGAAAGGAGTTGTAAAGTATATAAGTTAGCTACTCCATTGTACTACATTTTAGTACTTCTACATAAAAGTGTTGCATGCCTAGTGTAGTGCTAGCCAACAAGAGTTGTAGAGTATGCTTATAAGTTAATTACTCCATTGTCGACAATCCTGACAAGATCATTAACAATAGATTATAAACAAGAATAAGCAAATAAATGCTAGGAATATAGTACTTGGTAGACCTTGGTTTCATTAATACTATTCCATAGGAACTTGATTACAAATAGAAAAACATGGAAAAATAAAAATAGAAAACATGGTAGTAACAATTCATGGATAGGTGAGTAAGTTCCAATAGGGTGACCAAGTTTCTGAAGAAGAGTTGACAACCACCACAACTTCGATGTTGCCTTTGGCCTTCACAATCTCTTCCAACATCACAAACATGTTGAGAAGTGGCTTCTCCTCAAGCATTACAACCCTTGTGTCTCTTGGACGAAGTACATCAAGAACACACTTGATAAAATCATCCATTTAAAATGTCAGAATGGAAAGCTAATCTCTCTACTTCTGATACATAGCCACCAAAGTTGATGGAGAGGCTAGTAAGGACTTTGGAGTAGTGGATTTTTATGGTGTGTTATAGTTTTTTTTTATTGTATTTAGGCAGATGAGTTGTGGTGTGGTGAAGTTGGGAGGTTGAAGAGACTTTTAAATAGCATAGATATATAGTTGTTGAAATTTTAAAACATCCTATTTTTTTGTCTCTTATTTCTAATGAGAAGCTACATCTTCTTTATTTGACTGCTAGTAAGATTGCCAAAAACTTCTCTTTGTTTTCTCACAAGTGTAAAAATCTTTCTTACATTCCCCTCCAAAGCATATAAGGAGGCAAAATAGTTTCTCAAAAATTTATTGGACAATTAAACGAACATGAAAATTATTAGTCTCTTACAGATTAAATCCTAGCATAACATACCTTAGCTAAACTTCAAATGCACCCTGTCACATTTAATGTTTTTTCTTTTATACATTAGTAACATTTAGCTAGGATATCTTTTAATAATATATTGGAAGACTAGTACATTTCATCCCCAAAATTTGAGGTCTTGGTGAATTTGGTCCCAATGTTTTTTTTTTTACCTTCAAGGTCCCCAAAACTTTTTCGATTTGTGATTATGGTCCTTTTTCACATTTCCGAAATAAATCCTATCACATTCCTGGAAAATCAAGTAGAAAATTGGTGAACCTAATCAATTTTCATAGATCATTTTAAAAATATGATTAATTTTAACCATTGCAGTTTATAAGGAATTCCAATCACCATCAACAGGTAGTAAAACTTCTTAACGATTATAAGAATAAGAATATTCTATTTTAAGCGGAGGGAATACTATTTCAATTCAAGACAAGTTACGAAAATAAATAAAATATTATTTTTTGAACTATGTTATTATTAACCTGCACTCTTACATTTTATAAATTTTAAATTTTATCTTAATACAATTGGCTCATTAGATATACAAGTTACGATTCTTTATAAATCTTCTATAAAATAAATTATACTCTTCTAGTCCATAAATGAATATTCTATTTTAACTTTAAAAGGCTTTAAGGGAATGATTTGCTTTAATCCATTTTTAAGTGTAGTCATATCATTATTTAATTTAGAACTATTCAAAATAAAAATATCAACATCCAATTTTAAAGGGAGAAAAAAAAAGACTTGACTTTGAAAATCTTCCTTAAAAATCCTTTTTATTCACTTCTCTATTTTGTAGGGTGTTTTATTTTATATGGGGGCATTTTCTGTAAATTTAAAGAAGGGTTTTTTAGTCTTTTTATCAATATAAAATAGATAAAATGCCCCCATTTTAATATGAAACTTTTAATATGACCCTTATTTTTTATTTTTTGTTTTAATTTTTTAGCCAAATCACCTTAAATGGGCAGGGGGTTTTGTGGCAAACCACTACCGGTTTATTTCTAAAATAGATTTATACAGTAGAGGGTTAAAATAGCCTTACATGACTTAGATGCTGGAAACAAATCCACTTCAATACAACTATGGGAGTTTATATCACCGTAATGTAAAGAATTTTTACTCTGTCAAGATTACAAAGTCCTTTTAAATCACAAAATGCCCTATCTATTTGTGAGTCCAAGCCAGATGCTAGACTATCAGCAACCATGTTTGCCTCTCGGAGGATACGATTCTTTTGAAACTGCCCTTTCCGAATAAGATTTTGAGCTTGGTTTAATCGATTGTGTAATCTCCATGGGTAAGAGAATGAACCCTTCATCATGTTAACAACCACAAGAGAATCCATTTGTAGAACAACTTGGGATCAACCATTTTGTATACAAAGCTTTAGACCTTCAATGAGACCATCTAGCTCCACCTTTACGTTCGAAGTTTGGCTGCCAAAGGAATGTTTAAAAGCCCTTTGAAAATACCTATTTCCTACCAAGCAATTCAAATGGTGGCTGCCAAACCTAGATTGCCTTTAGAAGCTCCATCCACATTCAAAATCAATTGTTTGTTGATCGTGTGAGGTGCAACACACACAAATTAAACCTAATTACCAAACTATGCAGTAGGGCAAGTAGGGTCGAACCCACAGAGAATTGAATTCAAATTTAAT
>JAWZTD010026557.1:2568-16267 GCA_035221335.1 Echites panduratus
TTCCATAGTCGATGGTTTGCACATTTATTCCAAATTAAATTGAGCTTCCCAAGGCATCAGATAGCAGCTAGAATCCCCAGCAAAATCTTTTAGCACACCCGATAGCTTGAAATCAGGATAACTTTCTTTCACCTGATTTAAGGTATTAATAATACTTTCTCGAATAAAACCCTCAGACACCTTTTCCCACATATTAACAAACTTATCAGACTGAAAAAATCTATAATGATTCGGTTCTCCACGATTTCAAGGATTTTTCCAGTTACATCTTCATAAAGGAGTAAATTTTTCTTTGCTGTCATCTCGCAGTCATTACATTCATTCCTCAATCGAATGTTTTCAGAATTCAATTGATGAATGTCTTCCTGAAGCTTATGAACGAGAGAATTGAAATCAACTTCTTTCTTGTTCAATTCTTCATGCAATTTTTTGAACAAATCTCTTTGTTCAAACTGCTCAGCAAGGCTCTTCTCCACCCGAGCCTTAAATTCAGCCACAAGAGCATCAATTTTTCTTTTTCCATCTTTCATTATTTTCATCTTCTTTTCAAAATCTTCCACAACCTGAATCATCTGCTGGTTGGCAGCAATAGCCTGACAAACACATACATTAATATAAACCATAAAATAAGTTATGTAAAAATATATAGGACATACCTGGACATTTTTCAATGCAAAGATCCTCTTTAATGTCCAAGGGTCATATCATAATGGTAATTAACGTCACTATCAAATAGACAATGATCAAGCCAAACCGCAGCCAGATTCGCATCATCACTAACACAATCTTTCTTAATCAAACCCCAATCAGGAATAAATTCGTCCTCATCCACATAAATAACCTTACACTTCAGCTTCTTGTGCATCTCATTCAACGAAGACTCCACAACTTTACGTTTGCCAGATCGATCAACTGGCTCTTGAATAGTAATGCCTTTTAGTTTCTGAACTGAAGGGAGTGCCACCTTCGGGCAAGAAATGTCAATAACTTTGACAGAAGGAATAGGAATAGTTTTCTTCGGAGGAATGGCAACAGGAAGATCCTTCGGCTTCTCTACAACAGTCTTCAGTTTATCAGAAGCATTTCCTATATAAGCAAAAAAAAATTATTAATGAAAATAACAAAAATAATAATAATATTAAAGGGAAAGAGATATGCTTTTACCAGAAGATTTCTTCTGGGCTATTTTTCCTTTCTTCTCGATCACATTAGCCACAAATTGTTTCCCTAAGAAAAATAAAAGAAATATTAGTAACCATTCGGGAAGAGGAAAAGTAAAAAATAAGAGGAAAAATAAGCATACTTAATTTGACATAGTCAAAATCAGACATTCCAAAAATTCTTCCATATTGTAGCAAGTTGATCTTCTTGCTTTCAGAACCTTTTAATTCCCATTCAAAAGAGCCCAAGATCGCATATTTCCGATCTAAAATTCATAGCTTACTGGAAGCTTATTATTCAAGGACTTTCTATAATTCCATGGATACTTAATTTCAAATAAACTACTATGACGAACATATTCATATTCAGATTTCCAATCATGAATAGAACTGGGACCTTTATACACATTGGTATGATTAGCCCTTTTCTGTATGTAGAAAAAACCCCTACCTTCGGTGGTTTTCATTCTTTGATATACACTAAAAAGCTTTCGCCATAATTCTAAATTACAAGGAATCCCCCATGCTCTACAAGTCAAAATAAAAGCAATAGTACTTCGAGCAAAGTTTGGATTCAATTGTCCAAGTTGAATCCTAAAAAACTTTAGAATATCTATAAATAAAGGATGTAAAGGCAACCTTAACCCAGCTCTAAAATGAGCAAAAAAATACAGTAACATATCCAGGAGGAGGTTTATTAATTCTACCAGAACTACCTGGATAAAGAATTTCACAATCATCAGGAATATTAAACTCATCCCGAAAGGATTTCATCTGACTTATAACATTCCTACATGTTAAAAACTGAGGGTTTTGCCTCCCAGCACCTTTATCACAACCAAGTGCTGAACTATCCTTACAATCTTCAGCATACACTTGAGCAGGCTTTCGATAATCAGTATCTAATCTCCTATATTCTTCATTGCACAAAGGAAAATCAACCACCCGAACCCCACATACATACCTTATACTAGGATATTTACAGTCTGAATGACTAGAACGAAGCACTTCAAGAACTCTTATAACCACTTCCTGAACATCAACGATATCTTCCTCTTGAACTCTATTCACAGTAATAGCAGAACTAACACCAACATCAACATCAACATCAAAACCAGAATCATCGAAAAGATCACGTATTTCGCTATCTGTTGAATCATTTAACATGGATAAAGATCTAGAAGACATTTCAAACACTTTTTGAAAACAAAAGTTGGGTCTGGAAGATCAAAATACCTGCATTAGAAGATATGATTAGAACAACCCAACTCTTCAAAAAGAAAGTCTTCAACCAATAGGTAAAAAATCAAATCTTTACCAGGAAAACGAACAGATCTGCAAATAAGGAACAAATCTTCAGAAACAGCAACAAAAACCCAATACTTAAGTATTGATTGGACTTGAAAAACAAAGGAACAATACCACAGGGATAGAATGAAAAATTCCAAAGTGAAAACAAATAATTTTTACTTAACAGTAGAAAATTTTGTATCCCTCAAAAATACACTTTTATAACTCAAATATATTCACAGAAAAGTTTGAGTGAATTATGCCCGAGCGATTATGTGAAATTGTCAGAATATGAAGGCATAAAATACACCAATACAACTATGAAGCAAATATGAAAAGTCATGACTTTTCAGATCGCAAAAAATAATATAATAAAATGTAATATAAATATTATTTAGTAGCCCGAAGGGAGAAAATAATACTCCATCCCAAATTATAGAACAGATGTAAATATTCATCCCGAATGATATTTTTATTAAATTTTTGAAAGGGCATATGGTATATATTATACACTAAAAAAGACATTACTCCCATGATCAAACATACAAATCCCGAAGGATAGAACAAATGTAAATATTCATCCCCAAGGGTTGTGATAAATTTTTATTTAATTTTTGAAAAGGCATATATTATATTATACATCATAATATATTATTAATAAATAAAGTGACAACTTGCAATTAAATTAATGTTAAAATATAAGATAAGAAAAAGTCAATTAAAGATTGACCACTGCTCCCAATTTCTTTACAAAGACAAGACTATAAATAGCCAAACCCAAATCTTTTAAAATGTATGATTCTCTCTCTATAGGAATTTCTCTGAACTAATTTGATCGTTTGAGAACTAAAGAGTGATTTTTTCCTCTTTAGTCTGTTTGCAAGTTCCCTATTCATAGTTCGTCTTCAACCGAAGGATAGCTTCACACTATCAGGTATCCAGTTGCAAGTCTCCCGATTCCTGAGCCTTCCCGAACCAAAAGACAAATTCAGCTACATCATGTATCAATCTAACACTAGTGTTGCCATAATTTGTACTACCTACCACAAGTTTTCCAGACCACCAGAGAACATGTTTGAGTGAAGATCTAGATGACAGATTAGAGAGATTCCGTATTTTAGCTGGAATTGCTGAGTGGAAGTCATTGGATGATTAATCCAGATCTTGAAGATTGGTCATGTTTCCTATCCACTTTGGCAATTCTCCAGTCAATTCATTGTCTGACAGGTCAAGTGTTTCTATCGCCGATGAAGCCAACCATTTCGGTAGCTGTCCCATCAACCCAGTTCCTTTTAAATATATATATATATATATCTCTCTTAGAATCTTCAATTCCTGGAACCAATTTGGTATGCTCACCAACCCGAGAGGATTACATAACAGTTTTATAAGTGTCAAATTCTGAAGTTTAGCAATCTATAGAGGAATTGGGCCTCTGATTTGGTTTCCTGACAAAAATAGATTTTCTAGGCTTTGTAGATTCTTGAAGCTTGTCGGGATTGTTCCGGTGAGTTTGTTGTTTTCCAATTTGAGCAAATTCAACTGTCGAAGTTTGCCCATTGTTTCGGGTATGCTACTGTTGAGATTGTTTTCTGTTAAATCACAAAATGTCAATGAATTGAGATTACCAATAGATGTGGGAATACTTCCACTGAAACTATTTTCAGAGAGATCAAGACTATCCAGTGACTTGAGCTCG
Organism: Echites panduratus; assembly: GCA_035221335.1. Classification (NCBI taxonomy): domain Eukaryota; kingdom Viridiplantae; phylum Streptophyta; class Magnoliopsida; order Gentianales; family Apocynaceae; genus Echites; species Echites panduratus. Next base: position 6,718 of record JAWZTD010026557.1, read on the forward strand.
CCAATACTTTCAGGTATGCTGCTGGAGAATTGATTCTTCCGCAGATCAAGTACTTCAAGTGAAGTTAAAGATTCAAAAATCGACCAAGGGATAGTACCAGATAAGTCATTCTGACCAAGTTAGAGTGTCTTCAGTTGTTTTAGATCTCGAAATGTAATAGGCAGAGATCCGGTAAGATTGTTTTTGTCAAGATAGAGATATTCGAGGCATGACAATTTTCCCTATTCAAGAGAAATCGTACCCTTCAATCCAAGCAGGTAGCTAAGATCAAGGGATTGAAGGTGGGAAAGATTACCGAGATAGAGTTCCATACAAAGCATATGGTTACTGATATCGTTGAATTTGGGCAAAGTTAAACTCGAATGAATTCTTCAGTCCTACTGTATTAATTCTGAGTGTTTTATGGCTTGAAGCAATAATATTTGCCGCCTACGTATCTTCCTTGTAGTGTGGAAAAATCAAAGCCAACGTAGTTCATTCACAGAATTGTCTTTTCTATTTATTCTGTTCCCCCGCAGAATCTCACCCCCCATGGGAGTTGTAACGACCCTCATTTTAATAATGGGGTGTAGCCTTTTGTTTTTATCAATTTAAAAATGAAGATTAGCTCAAGGCTCAATGATTACTAAATTCTAGTAGTGCGGGTTGGTAATGATTAATTTAATGTCCCAATAATTGGCCCTTGAATATTTAATCCAATAATGGATTCTTTCAGGGTTTCTGACCCCATCGGGTTTTTGGCCTTGATCAGGTTTTGGGACCTGATCAGGTTTTTGAACAGTAAACCTGATCAGGTTTCTTAAAAGTGAACCCGATCGGGTTCTTAAGTCAATCAGGATTTCGGGAAATAAAATATTTATATATCATATCCAGTCCTGAAAGAGTGCTAATATTTAATATTAGTACTTTTTAAATTCTGGGATAATTATGGAAGTCTTTTGTTAGAGTTCATAACTTTTAAAAGTTATGACTTTTAAGAGTTTTTCCTAACTTTTCGCTTCCCCCCAAAATTCGTAACTAAAGACCGTTCAAATTCTTGCAACGGGAATATTAATATAAACCTCTTTTGAGCAATTTCCGCTACCGCAGCTCTTCATTTGGTAATCTTCTTCTCGAATCCCCTACTATCAGATTTCTTTCCCTTCCACCAAGAATCTTTGTTTTCCCAGTTTTGATTTTGAATGGCTCCTAGAAGAATTGTCGGTTCTTAGATTGTGCGCTCGAGAAATTTCTCTTTGCAGCAGTATATCCCCCCTTTTGAGGATATTGAAAATCAATACTTAGACTTCGATGAATTCGACAAGAATGGATTTTGTGTTGTTTTCACAAAATCCACATTCCTAGGGGTTACTCACTATCGATTCCCGATAACTCCATAGTGTTGATAGACAATAGTGACCAACCTCAACTTTCGTCCATGAAATTTGCTTGAAATCAGGTTTGAGGTTCCCTTTGCAATCTCTAATCGTCGACATTCTCCAGTTTTGGTCTATTCCCCTGTGGCAGTTAGGGCCAAATGCTATTAGGATGATGGTAGGGTTCATCTTGGTTTGTTGCAGAGCTGCAGTCCCTTGCTACTTGGAACTTTTTAGGTACTACTTCTCAATTTCTTTCACCACTCGCTCTGAGAGTAGTGGTTTCTTCGTTGTAAAACAAAAATTGAAGTTTTTCAAGAATTACCCAAGCTCTAACAAGGACTGGATGGATAAATTCCTCTCTGTTCAGTTTAGCTTTGATGCCCCTGAAGCTCAGGTTTTATTCCTCGTTCAAACCTTGATCTATCCTTACAATGAAGACCCTATAGACAACATTATTGATTCTGTTGATGTGAACAAACTGAAGAAGCATTTGGATCAATTGGAGTTGAGGGAGAAGCCTTGGAATGAGTCAATTCTAGGTTGGGCTGGGCTGAGTCCTTTTGCTGAATTGAGTACCAATCTGCTTCTGGGTAAGTATACTTGCAAGTTTGCCTTTCAGGATTTAGGATTTAACATCTTTAGCTTCTAACTGATTGGTTTATTATTCTACAGATATTAGTCTCCCGGAGCTTCATCAGAAGACGGTGAGTGTTACAGCTCCTGTTCCTGCCCCTACTCCTGCTCCTATTAGAGCATCTTCAAGGAAGGCTTCATCACCTAAGGGGGCCTCTTCATCATTCAGACCTTCCCCTTCTAGACAGCAAAAGGAAAAGGGGAAGAGCTGAGTCCCCCATTCCTGAAGCTCCTGAGGTTGCGGAACCTTCAGTTCCTGAAAGTCCTGAAGGTGGTGCCCCTTTTGAGGGTTTAGAGAGGGAGTCCGAGGAGAGTGTTGAAGAGTCTTTCTCCTCAGATGAACCCTTATCACGTCGAAGGGTGAAGAGGAGAAAGGCCTTGGCCCGATCCAGCTTCTGAAGTGTCTTCACCAAGTACCAGCATCGAGCTTGCACTTGATGTGCCCCGTTGAGGATGAGGTCTCCAACTGGGGAGGATATTCTTGCTGAGTGGTGCAGGAATGTGCAGCTTGAAGATACTGGGGCTTCTAAAGTTGCAGAGAGAACTGAGGAAGTTGAGGAAGCTATGACCTCAAATCCTGCTGGTCAAGATCAATCTGAGGATCCTGAAAAAGAGCTTGAAATGTAAGCGAAAGTCATCCATGATGTCTTTGGCAGCGAGTCTGAAGTTGAAAGGCAAGCTTCTAGATAATCCATGGATAGAGAAGCTGAGGTAAGGAAAATTCCTGAAGAGGATGAAAAAGAAGGAAGAGAAGAAGAAGTCCCTGACTTTATTATTGTTGTTAAACAAGTTGCTGAAGGAGAAAGCCTGCCTGAAGTAGGGACTCTTGAGGCAGGCAGGGGAGATTCCTGAAGGGGAAGCTCCTGACTTGGTTGCTGCTGCTGATTCTGAGGGAGCTAATCCTGAAAGTAAAAGTATTGCTAAAGAGATTGGAACTTCTAAGGGACCTGAAGCTGAGTCATCCCAGGAGAGGGGAAAGGAGGTGGTCCTTGATATAATGTGCTTTTGTGGTTTCTATGACACATCATCACTTCTGGTTTTTTTTTTTCAGAATGGGGCCATATTCACAGGGGTATCATTACACTGTGAACAGATGGATCAGGACCTTACTGCCTTGAAAGAGGAAAATGAGAGATTGAAGAAAGACAAGACTGATCTGCTGGCAAAAATTGATGGGCTGGAGTATGAAAAGCAAAATCTGGAAGGTCAAGTCTCCTGTTAGGGCCAGAAGATAGCAGATTTAGAGCAGCAGCTCGAATTCCTGACTGAGGCTAAAGACTTCGAAGCTTCCAAATGTAAAAACCTGGAGGAGTCCTTAGAATCTTTTAGGATTCTTAAGAGCAGTTTTGAGGGTTCTATAAAGATCTGGAAAATGAGATAAAGGGACTCCAGCCTGAGAAGGCTGCTTTGGAGGAAAAGATTCTTATTCCTTCTTTTGTTTTCATTTGCTGAAATCACCACATCACTTGGTATCTAAAAACCTTGATTCGGTATTGAAGTCTCCATGAAAAAGGTATCAGATCACATCGTGGTAAAATGCCTGTTAGTCTATTATATCTCTATTGGATGCTAGTTATTATACAAAGGAAGTGATACATATGTTTGTTCAGGAATCCCAGATTCCTGATCAGGAATTGTGTTGAGGGTTGACCATTTCCTGATTGGCACCCTTCTAACATATTACGAAAATATGAGAACTTAATTGCACAAATTTTCAATTAAGAGAGAGATCTTGAAGCATATATTATTAATGATCAAAACCAGGAGGACAGTAATTCAAGGCCACTTGCTATACATAGAACTTTTTTCAAGTTATAGGTGTTCCATGGCCTTAAAATCTTGTGACCTTAAAGATCAGATAAAATGTAACTCCCATTTTCTCTTGCTTCCAAAACCAGATATGGACCTTCCAACCTTTGATCTAGTTTTCCCAGATTTCCTTGTTTGGCTACATCAGCTCTTTTTAAAACCAGATCACCTTCCTGAAACCTTTTGGGTTTGACCTTTCTATTATATCTGGATGCGATTGTCTTTTTATAAGACTGGTCCTTCTGGAATGCTTCAATTCTTAGTTCATCGATTAAGTCTAATTCCGTTCTTCCATTTGTCTGATTTTCTTCAAAATTATATTGTAACATCCTGAAAGGTGGTTCCCCAACTTCAACCTGTTGTACTGCTTCTGTTCCAAAGAACAAACTGAATGGGGTTTCATCAGTTTCAGTTCTTGGAGTTGTTCTATAAGCCTACAATACCTTTGGAATTTCTTCTACCCAGTTTTTATTGTATCTGCCAAGATTTTTCCTGATTCCTTACAGTAAGGTTCTGTTACTTACCTCTGCTAATCCATTGGTCTGTGGATACCCGACTGAAGCTAATCTTTGTTCAATGCCAAGATTTTCACAGAAATCCTTGAATGGGCCTCCCACAAATTGTCGTCCATTATCAGAGATTATAACCCTTGGGATACCAAACCTGCAGACAATACATCTCCAGACAAAGGACTGGACTTTCTTTCCTGATATGATACTCACTGCTTCAGCTTCAATCCATCGGGTAAAGTATTCAACTGCAACAATGAATAACTGCAATCCTTATATTGATTTGGGAAATGGACCAAGGATATCTATCCTCCACATGTCAAATGGAATTGAAGTTGTAGTAGGGTGATAATTGACAGCAGGGGCAGAGTCCAAACTTTTGTTTTTCCTGCAATCAGGGCATTTCCTAACATGTTCTTCTGCATCTGTTGTCATTGTTGGCCAGTAATTTCCTTGGTGAAGTATTTTCTTGGCTAGGACTCTTGCTGACGTATGTCCTTCACAGATTCCTTCATGAACTTCAGCCAAAATATAAGAATGTTCTTGAGGACCAAGACATTTCAATAATGGTCAAGTGTATGATCTTTTGTACAACTGTCCCTCTTTCAGGATACATTTTGGAGCCCATCTTCTGATTTTTCTAGCCAGAATATTGTCAGTGGGGAGCGCTCCGTCATTTCGGAAGGAAATTATGGGTGTTCTCCAATCAGTTCCTGAATCAGTGACATAGCATTTTTCCAGATTGATTGATTTAGCAGTAATATCCTCTAGAGCATAGTGGAACCTAGGAGTGTTTTCATTGATGCCTAATTTTGACAACTCATCTGCATATGCATTTTCTCCTCGGGGAATATGCTCTATAGAAAACTGATCAAATTGGGGCATCTGTTGCTTTGTTTTCTCTAAATATTTCTTCATACCTTCATCTTTGGCTTCAGTTTGGCCTGACACGTGTCCCAAATTACCTGAGAATCCATTTTTACCAGGAGTTTCCTGATGTTTAGCTGATTTGCCAACCGGAGTCCTGATAACAAGGCTTCATATTCAGCTTTATTGTTTGAGGGTCAAAACCCGAACCTGACGGCCAGTGACATTTTTTCTCCTTTCGGGTTTATTAGGAGGACTCCTGCACCTGCTTTATCCTTTTTGGTGGATCCATCTCTATGCATGATCCAGGTATTTGTGTCAGGATTATGAGAAATTCCTGATTGAGCAGAAGTTGTTCTGGTGCACTCTTCTATAAAATATGCTAAGGCTTGAGCTTTAATGGCATTTCTTGGTTCGAAATGAATTTCATATCCTGATAACTCCAAAGCCCATTTCATTGTTCTTCCAAAAATTTTAGGTTTATTAAACACCTGCCTGAGAGGGTCATTTATTTTTATGGTAATTATATGGCTTTGGAAGTATGGGCGAAGCCTCTTAGCAGTCAAGACCATAGCATAAATCAACTTTTCTACTTCAGTATATTTTAGTTCAGCTTCATGCAACAATTTGCTTACATAGAATATGGGAAGTTGTTTTCGTTCCCTCTCACAAAGTAGGACAGAGCTTACAGCTTTTTCACTCTGTGCCAAATAGAGTTGAAGTGGTTCTCCTTCTTGAGGACTTGTGAGTAGTGGAGGCTTAGCTAGATAGGCTTTGAGCCTTTCAAATGCTAACTGGCACTCAGGAGTCCACTCAAATTTGTTGGGTTTTTTAAGAAGATTGTAAAATCTTTCTCCCTTGTCGACAAGTCCTAAGATGAATCTCCCTACTGCCGCCATCTTGCCAGTCAGTCTCTGATCCTTTTTTACGTTCTTGGGTTGACTCATGTTCATCAATGCTTGAATCTTTTCAGGATTTGCTTCAATCCCTCTGGCAGATATCATGTACCCTAGGAATTTTCCTGATTTTATAGCAAAAGTACACTTTTCAGGATTCAGGCGCATTCCTGATAGCTTCAACGTTTGGAATACATGTTTGATGTCAGAGAGAAGGAAGGAAGCCGTTCTGGATTTGATGATCATGTCATCAACGTATACTTCCATGTTTTTCCCGATGTGATCCTTGAAGATTTTATCCACCATTTTCTGAAATTTTATCCCAGCATTTTTAAGTCCAAAAGGCATCTTTTAGTAACAGAATGTGCCATCTTCCGTAATGAAAGCTAAGTCTCACTTGTCGTCACCCATTCAAATTAATATTAATGTATTTTCTTAAAATTTAAAGTTAAAGAATACTTATATTTCCTTTTTATTTCTTGTATTATCTATTTTTTAAAAGTGTTTTGTATCTATATACACTAAATACTAGTATTAAAAAATATTTTAAGTCATAATTAATTATTTTTATTTAAAAAAAAAAAGAAAACAAGGTATCTTTAAGAGAAAATATTGTATTTTTAACCAAAATTAATTTTTTCATAAAATCTTTTATATTTATATACATTACTTTTTAGAACATATGACAAAAATAGTTTTAATTTAATATATATGTAATCAATTAATTTTATATTAGTTAATGTAATTTTAAAACCCATATAATTTAATTAAGTGAATACCATTGTTTAGCTCATGATTAATTATAGATATTATCAATTTAGTTATTGCACTTTCATTTATTTTCAATTTAACCATTAAACTTATAAATGCGTCAATTTAACAGTTTTACTTTATGAGAATCATCAATTTGACCATCAAAATTGTCCACATCAACAGTTTTACTTTGTGTTGAAAAGCTGAAATATATTGTCCACATCAAAATTTATCTATGTCATATATAAAAATATCCACGTCACGCAACAACACCTGATCATGGATCATGTTGCTCTGCAACCATATCATGTGATTCATTCTGTCTATCAATCCAATCATTCGGCTAATTATCATGTGTCCGGATCAAATATCTCTTTGACTGAACAGGTTTCCGAGACAGATCCGGAGGTAAAAAAAAAATACTGGATTTACAAGAAAGGACAAGTATAAAAGAACTATAGATCTAGAAGCTCATTTAACTATATACACTACAATGATGGCTAAGCACGAAGCCAATGACATGGCATTATGTAGATGTTTCGACAACACTTTCACTGCTAAGGCTCTAGAATGGTATGCCAATCTTCTTTCTAATTCAATATCTTCATTGACACAGTTGGAAAACATGTTATTGCAAAATGTTAAACAAAGACATAGTCGCCATTTCACAATTCCCATAGTCTTAAAATCATATCAAACCATTCACATGATAAAACACTCCTTAATTTCCAGTTCCAATTACACATATAAGACTCCCACTTACAATTTTATTTGTCCAACAATTAAATCGACTTATCTATCCTAGTTATTTGAATAAGTCAATTTTATTTTATGAGAATGCTTATAGTGTATAAGTACGGCAATCCCTTTTATTATTTTTTATGGGAACGCATATGTTGTGTGAATACATGAATCCCTTTTATTATTTTTTATGAGAACACTTATAGTGTATAAATATACTAATTCCTTTTATTAATAATACTTATAGTGTATAAATAAACTAATCCTTATTAATATATAAATACACTAATACTCCTACTCCTATTCTGTTTAGAACAAAGAATATTACATTGATCTCGCATCCAGTTTAATACAAAATTAACCCTTGATTCCACTGGTTATAAAATGACTTTTATCTAAGGCAAAAGACATCTTCTCGCTTTTCTCTCTAAATTTTTTTTTTTTTTTCAATTTTGATTCTTTAAGAATATTTTTGACTTAAACATCAGAGTGGGTAATTGGGAGTTATCAGCCTTTTTTCCTTATTGGTCCTGGAAGAATTAATACTAGGTGATTTTGACAACATCCATCTAAAATAAAGAAAAAAAATATTCAACTTCTCATTAAAATAACTACCACAATATAGGACAGATGCATAGAAGCCAAGTCTCACTTGTCACCCATTCAAATTAATATTAATTTTTTTTTAAATTCAGACTTAAAGAACACTTATATATTCCTTTTTCTTGGATTATCTATTTCTTTTCAAAAGAATCTTTTATATTTATATATACTAATTACTATTAAATAATATTTTAACTCATAATTAATTATTTTTCTTTACAAATCCAAAAGAAGACAAAGAATCTTTTAGAGAATTTTTTTTATCTTTAACCAAAATTAAATTTATCATAAAATCTTTTGTATTTATATACATTACTTTTTAGAAGATATGATAATACTAGTTTTAATTTAAAGAATCAGTAATTAATTAATTTTATAATAGTTAATGTAATTTTAAAACCCATATAATTTAGTTAAGTGAATCATGATAATTATGAATACAGCTAAATAGCTCATGATTTATTATTGATATTTAAATTGTTTATAAGTTGTATTGTATACTAATTCTTTTCTTGCCTTACATTTTGAATTTTCAATTTGTTATTATATAATATTTTAATTATTCAAAATCATTTTTCCAAAAATTAGAAAGGGTAAAAATATAAAGAGATCGATTTTTTTAAAGAAGACTTAACTTGATTTATCTTTCAGTATTTACTTTATAGTTTGTTTTATCATTTTATGGAAGATAAAAAGATATAATTTATTGTTTTTTTTGGTATTCATTGAATGCTATAAACAGATAAAAGTAAAAATATAGATTAATTATTTAACAATATTATTACATTGAGTGGCTCTTCGATAAAAAGAACCCTCTCTTTGATGGTACTTTTTATATTCTTATTCTCATTATTTTATATTTTATATTATTTTTTATGTTTTTTATAGACATTTATTGCAAATATTAATTTTTAAATCATTCAAAATAATCTTTTTTTTTTAAAGAAAGCATAAAAATATGAAGAGTCTTCCTTTTTAAGAGTCATCCATTCAAAATAATATTAATGTGTTTTTTTTAAAATTGAAAATTAAAGAATACTTACGTTTTTTTTTTTTTGGTATGATCTATTTTTTTAAAAGAATCTTTTGTATCTATATATAGTAATTACTATTAAATAATATTTTAACTTATAATTAGTTGTTTTCATTTAAAAATCTAAAAGAAAACTAAGAATCTTTAAGAGAAATATTTTATTTTAAATAAAATAAAAATTTTCTGAAAATATTTTTATTTATATACATTACTTTTTAGCAGAGATGACAATAATTTTTTTTAATTTAATGAATGTGAAATGAATTTATAGTAGTTAATGTAATTTTAAAACTAGTATAATTTAATTAAGTGAATTGTGATAATTATTGAATGCCACTAAATAATATT
>JAWZTD010026568.1:0-16253 GCA_035221335.1 Echites panduratus
GGGATTTTTAACCTATTCCATCTTAACTGATAAATTTGTTGCTTTGCAGACTTGAACTTGTTAGAATTCCACAAGAAAAATGTTGGTGTTAGAGCTCCAGTTGCAACTAGTAGAACTCTTGCCAGGGGGCTTGAAAGGGCTTCCAAATCTATTGTCTGCAATTCCCAGCCGCATGGGAAGAGAGTTAGAGGGACCAGAGCTGAGTCTTCTATCACGGAGGCCCCAATTGCTGTCCAGGAGTTGAATTCTGAAGACTCTTTCTCTTCAGATGTGCCTTTGGTGCACAAGAGGAAGAGAAGCAGGATACTGGTTTCTACTCCCCCAGTTCAGGTACCATCTCCCAGTGATAATCCCAGGGTTGCTTTTGAATGGAGCAGGGACGTGATTCTGGAGGATTCTGGGGCTTCTGGTATTGCTAAAAGAGTTGAAGAAGTGGGGACTTCAAATCCTGAAGGCAAGGAAAATCCTAAAAAGCCTGTAGATGAATTTGAAGGTTCAATTGCTGTGTTGGCAATCCCCGGGGGAAGTGGCCCTGTGAATCCTGAAGATGATCCAGAACACCAAGCCAGAATTATGATGGACTTCTTCGGGAGTGAACCAGAAGCTAAAGAACAGGCTTCGAGAAATGTGGGAGCTGAGGTACCGGCAAGTCCTGAAGCAATGGAGGAGACTGCCAGTTTGAATCCTGAAGGAGAAACTCCTGATGAAGTTGGAACTACTGATTCTAGAAGCGTAAGGACTGCCAAAGAGGTTGGTACTTCTATGGTGCATGAAACTGAACTATCCCATAGAAAAGGGAAGGAAGTGGTTCAGCAGGAGATATTCCTGAAAGGGATCAATTTGCCTCTGCTCAATCTGGTCATTTTGCTGAAGAGTTGCTATCATTTGCTACTGATTTTGTGAAGTTCTGGGATCCAAGAACCAGGAGTAGCAAATTGATTGACAATGCCAGGGTGCTTTCAGGTTTGGTTAGTCAGGGACTTTCTGAGTTGTTGCCTGCTATCAGTGTCATGGTAAGATGTTGTTTTTGCACATATTTTAGTATTTCATAATATACTTTTATGGCTCTCATAACATATCTTGATTTCTGGTTATTGCAGAATGGGGCCATATGCACAGGGATGTCACTTCACTGTGAAAAGATAGATCAGGATCTTGCTACCTTGGTAGAAGAAAATGACAAGCTGAAAAGGGACAAGGCTGCTCTAATGATGAAGGTTGATAGCTTGGAGTAAGAAAAGCAAAACTTGGATGGTCAGGTCTCCATCTAAAGCGAGCAGATTTCACTTTTAGAGTAGCAAATAGAAATCCTGACTAAGGGTAAGGATTTTGAAGCTGCTAAGTGTAGAAACTTAGAAGTGTCTTTAGAATCTTTCAGGATTCTAAAAGGCGGTCTGGAGGGATCCATAAAAGATCTAGAAAAAGAGAGAGATGAACGCCAAACTAAAAAAGCTGCTCTGGAACAGAAGGTTGCTGCTTAATCCAGATTGAGGATACCTGCCGACAGGAAATGACACTGTTGAAAAGCTGGAAGCAGACCGGAAGGACTTGCATTCTTCCTTTGCCCGTAAAGAGAATAATTACATTTCTATAACTGGGAAACTAGTTGCTGATGCCAAAAAGGCAGAGGAGCAAATTTCCATATTAGAGAAGCAAACTAGGAAAATTCCCAAGTTGAAAAATAAGGTCAAGACAAAAAGGGTTGAGATAAAAATTCTCAAGGAAGAGAGCAAGACCCTGAAAGACAAACTTGGCAACTCCCATCAAGGCACCATTGCAGCTGGAGTAGACTAGGATAGCTTTTGTTTTTATACCATGTAAAATTGACCTTGTATAATATTTACTTTTAATGAATGGATATTCATCTCATTGTCTTCCTTTGATAGTTTATTGATGTCTTTCTTGTCAAAGCACTTAGAATGTTCAGATAACTCTTGAATTAAAAACAGAACTAAGAAATAACATCTGGCTGGAAACTGACACATTAGGATCATGTTGCAGGTTGAAAGCTGAAGTATCAGTGTTATAATTCATGAGCTTGATCGTACTGTTGAGACCTTCCTGAAAACTTCTAAAAAAACATTAAGTTGCAGCTTTTGGATATCTATTTCCTGAACGACCTTCTTTCAAGATTTCCTTCATAGAAGATGGAAACCAGATTGTATAAACCTGAATGGCATCCTTTCAGGATTTTTCTTTATAGAAGGTGGAAACCAAATTGTGTAAACCAGAACGGCATCCTTCAAGATCTTTCTTCATGGAAGATAGAAACAAGATTGTATAAACCTGAACGACATCCTTTCAGGATTTTTCTTGACAGAAGAGGGAAACTAGATTGTATAAACTTATACTTCCTGAGTGACATCCTTTCAAGAGTTTTCTTCACAGAAGATGGAAACCAGATTCTATTAACTTCCCCCATGGGAAAAGGATCTTGAAGCATTAAAAGAAAGATAATTAATAGTCAAGGGGATGGAAAACCAGAGCCGTCTGTTATACGTAGAACTTTTCAAGTTATAAACATTCCATTGTCTTAACAGTTGGTGACCATTCAGATCTGAGAGGATGTAACTCCCATTTTCTCTTGCTTTTAGAACAAGGTATGGGCCTTCCCACCTTTGGTCAAGTTTTCCCAGATTTCCTTGTTTGGCCACATCAGCTTTTTTCAAAATCTTCTGGGTTTTACTTTACTGTTATACCCTGATGCAATTGCCTTCTTATAAGACTGGTCTTTTTGAAATGCTTCTGAAATGGTTTCCTCAATCAAGTCTAATTCTGTTCTCCTGTTTATTTGATTCTCTTCAAAATCATATTGCATCATCCTGAAAGATGGTTCCCCAATCTCTACTGGTTGTAATGCTTCTACTCCAAAGCATAAACTGAATAGAGTTTCACCAGTCCCAGTCCTTGGAGTCGTTCTGTAAGCCCACAATACTTTGGGAATCTCTTCTACCCAATTCTTATTATGTCTTCCAAGATTTTTCTTGATTCCTTGTAGCAAAGTTCTATTACTTACTTCTGCTAAACCATTTGTCTGGGGATACCCAACAGAAGTTATTCTTTGTGCAATGCCAAGATTTTCACAGAAATCTTTGAATGGACTTCCCTCGAATTGTCGTCCATTATCAGAAATTATAATTCTTGGAATACCAAATATGCAAATAATACATCTCCACATAAAGGACTGAACTTTCTTTCCTGATATAATGCTTACTGCTTCAGCTTCAATCCATCGGGTAAAGTATTCAACTGCAACAATGAGGAACTGTAGACCTCCTATTACTTTGGGAAATGGACCACGGATATCTATTCCCCACATGATAGATGGTATTGAAGCTGTAGTAGGATGATAGTTGACAGTTGGGGCAGAATCCAAACTTTTATTTTTCTGGCAATCAAGGCATTTCCTGATGTGATTTTCTGCATCTGCTGTAATTGTTGGCCAATAATAAACTTGGCGAAGTATTCTTTTAGCTAGGATTCTTGCAGATGTATGTCCTAAGCAAATTCCTTCATGAACTTCAGCTAGGACATAAGAACATTCCTAAGGACCAAGACATTTCAAGATAGGCCAGGTGTATGATCTTTTGTATAGTTGCTCCTCCTTTAGGATATACTTTGGAGCAAATCTTCTAATCTTTTTAGATAGAATTTTATCATTGGGGAGTGTCCCATCGTTTAGAAAAGAAATTATGGGGGCTCTCCAGTCAATTCCTGAATCAGTGACATAACACTTCTGCTGACTGATTGATTTAGCAGTGATGTCTTCTATAGCAAAATGGAATCTGGGAGTGTCCTCATTGGTGATTAATTTAGACAATTCATCTGCATATGCATTTTCTTCTCGAGGAATATGTTCAATAGAAAACTGATCAAAATGAGGGATCAAAATGAGGAATCAGTTGTTTTGTCTTTTCCAAGTATTTTTTCATACCTTCATCTTTAGCTTCAGTTTGGCCTGATACGTGTCCCCAGATTACCTGAGAATCTACTTTTACCAGGAGCTTCATGATGCTTAGCTGATTTGCCAATCGAACCCCTAATAGTAAAGCTTCATATTCAGCTGCATTGTTTGAAGGTTGAAACCTGAACCTAACGGCCAATGGAATTTTTTCCCCTTCCGGGTTTTTTAAGAGGACTCTTGCTCCTGCCTTATCTTTTTTAGTGGATTCATCTGTATACATGATCTAGGTATCTGTGTCAGGAATATCAAGAATTCCCGATTGAACAGAAACTTCTCTGGTGCATTCTTCAACGAAATCCACCAAAGCTTGAACTTTGATGGCTTTCCTTGGCTCAAAATGGATGTCATATCCTGATAATTCCAAAGCCTATTTCATTGTCCTCCCTGAAATTTCAGGTTTGCTAAACACTTGCCTGAGAGGAGCATTTGTCATTATTGTAATTATATGACTTTGGAAATATGGACGAAGTCTCCTAGCAGTCAAAACCACAACATAAATCAATTTCTCCACTTCTGGATATTTTATTTCTGCTCCATGTAACAGTTTGCTTACATAGAATATGGGAAGTTGTTTTCCCTCCCTTTCACAAAGTAAAACAAAACGTACAGCTTTTTCACTTTGTGCTAAGTAATGCTAGAGAGGTTCTCCTTCTTGAGGAGTTGTAAGTAGCGAAGGTTTAGCTAAATAGGCCTTGAACTTTTCAAATGCTATCTGACACACAGCAGTCTATTCAAATTTATTGGGCTTCTTGAGAAGATTATAGAATCTTTCTCCTTTGTTAGCAAGCCTTAAGATAAACCTTCCTACTGCTGCCATCTTTCCAGCAAGTCTTTGAACCTCTTTTACGCTTTTGGGGGGACTCATATTCATCAACGCTTGAATCTTTTCAGGATTTGCTTCAATTCCCCTAGCAGATATCATGTATCCGAGGAATTTTCCTGATTTCACAACAAAACATTTTTCAAGATTCAAGCTCATTCCAGACAGCTTCAAGGTTTGGAAAACATCCCTGATGTCAGAGAGCAATGAAGAAGCTGTTCTGGATTTGATGATCATGTCATCAACATAAACTTCCATATTTTTTTGATGTGATCTTTGAAGACTTTGTCCAATATTTTTTGGAATTCTGCACTAGTGTTTTTTAGTCCAAAAGGCATCTTTTTGTAGCAAAATATGCCTTCTTCTGTAATAAAGGAAGTTTTAGACTTATCTTCTTCATCCATCGGGATTTGATGATATCCCTCATAATCATCCAGAAAGCATAGATATTCGAACCCGAATGTGGAGTCTACCAGGTTGTCGAATCTGGGCAAGGGGTAATGATCCTTCAGGCTAAACTTGTTTAATGTAGTGAAGTCAATGCACATCCTCCACTGTCCATTTGGTTTCTTCACTACTACAGGATTTGCAAGCCAATCAGGATATTGAATTTCCTCAATAATAGCCTCATCAGGTAGAGCTTTAACTTCCTTTTTGATAATTTCCACCCTATCTGGGGCGTAAGCTCTTTTCTTTTGCTTGACTGGCTTGGTGTCAAGTATCAACCCAACTTTATGTTTTGCAACTGAAGGGTGAACACCTTTCAGGTCAGTTGGTGTCCATCTAAAAGTGTCCAGATTCTTCGTCATGAATTTTTTCAATTTCTGGCCCAGATCATAGGAAAGGGATTTTCCAATTTTGATTCCCTTTTCTTTGAAATAAGGATGAGGATAACATATTTCAAAATTGCAGAGGCGCAGATTCTTTCCTGATCGCCAAGTCCATGATTCAAAACTGGATCATCTTCAAGGATTATTCCTTCAGGATTTTCTCCTCCTGAAGAGGTTTTCCTTTCAGGATTTTTCCTTGAAGAGCTTTCTCCTTCAGGATTTTCACTTCCTGAAGAGGCTTTGCTCAGATAACATTCTGCAGCAGCTTGTTGATCTCCATGTATAGTGAAAGTCGTAGAAGTTCATCTCACGATCAATGAATAATTAGGGAGGTCAACTAGAGTGTTCAGGGCTACCAACGCAGGTCTGCCAAGTATTGCGTTTTAAGAACTTGGCACATCAACTACTGCAAACTCCAGATCGGCTCCAAAAGTGTTTTCTCCTGATCTGGTTACTGTTTGCAGGTTTACTGTTCCAAGGATCCTGACAGAATCACCAATGAACCCGATCAGGTTTACTTCTAACATCTTTAGAGACTCTTTCGGGATTCTCATCTTGTCAAAGGAAGATCTGTATAGCACATTGACTGTACTTCCAGAGTCAATCAGCACCTTCCTAATTGTGAAATCCCTAATTTGTATAAAGATGATTAAAGGATCATCTCCTCTTTTTCGCTTCTTTGAGTCTTCAGGAAATGCTGAATGGTCGATAGCATTTATTTCTGCAATGGGGAGTTTATCCTCTTGAGTCTTCTACTTCTGTCTTTCCTCAGCTTTTTCAGCTATGAACTCTTTGAAGTAACCCTGTTGAATTGCCTTTTCAATTTGTTTGGTCAAGTCAAAACACTTTTCAGTGTTATAACCAATATCCCGATGGAAGTGGCGATATTTGTTTGGATCCCGTTGCTGGCGTGGAGCTTTGATAGGCTTTGGGAATGTCAAGATTCCTGATTTCTCTACTTTCATTAGTAGTTCAGCTCTTGGAATCCTTAATAAAGTGGGCGTAAAGTTTAAACCTCTTGGTTTTTTCTCATCAACTAGTGTTCTTGTTGGGATTTCCCTGGGCCTTTTCTTGTTTTGGAAGGTTGATATTGGAACCGATTTTTTCTCTTCTCTTACTTTTGCGACAGCGGGTGAAGAAAAATCTTTGGCCTTATTATCTTCATCTCCTCTAATGAGCGCTTCAAGGAAAATCTGCATGCTGGCTATAGTTTGTGGATTCTGATATGTAGAACAAATCATTTTTTTCTTCGATTTCTACAGCTTCATTATTGAAGCGCTCGAAGTATTGTCTGGTGGACTCGTTAGGTTTTTGTTTGATCTCAAAAAGTCTCTCCAAGTCCTTCTAGCATTTACCGCTGGCCTGGAAGTTCTTAAGGAACAATTCCTGTAGTTACCGCCAGGAAGTAATTGAGCCTTCTGGTAGGGATCTGAACCATGATCCTCTTAGGTGTAGACTTCCATATATGCCACAAAATCCATCAGGTGATGTTTAGGCTCTGTTGTACCGTCATACTTGGTCATGTTGATAGGACCCTAAAACTTGAAGGGATCGGTCTCTGTCTAATTTCGACCGACAGTGGTGATCCAACCAAAGGGACTGCCATTGCTTGTGCTTCTGTTGATGCGGAGGGATGGGCAGTTTGTGGGGGATCCCAATGCCCTTGAATTTCCTTGTTGGGAGCTCTACCAGTGGTAGGACCAACAAGAGTTCTTGGATTAGCCTCATGGGGTTGAGAGCTAGTCCTGTGGGCCTCCTTAACCTCCTTATTCTGTTGTTGAGACTGTTCTTTGTGTCTCAACAAGTGATTCCTCAAGTCCTCCTGCTGATTGAGGGGAGGAAGGGTCCCAGATCCCTTCACCATCTCATGGCAAGGGAGTTGAAGATGCCTCCTTATCTCTCGATTTGTTGAGATGATGGCGAAGATCTTTTGAAGAATGTTGAGTCTTTTGCATTTTGGTTCTAGTGTTCTGGGATCCAGAACTAAAGGACAGAGAGGCAACCAGTTGTTGCAAAGTTTCATTCATCTGATAGAACATCTCCCTGTCTACTTGGATTTGAGGTCTATCAGCATCTACTTGGTCTGCTGTCAAGACCACTAGAATCGGTATGTTTTGTGTTGGCATAATATTCGGCTTCATGTCCGTCATTTCAACATCCACATTTTCTTGGATACGTCTGGAACGCTTAGATCTTTTTCCTTTGTTCTTCGATGGACCAGCTTCATTGTGATATGAAGACATTTTCAAGTTTCAGGAGTTTTGATCAAGGAAAGAACTAAAGAAATTAGAGAGAACTCTGCAATACGGTGGGCGCCAAAGATGATAGTGCTGGGTTTGGGCAGAGCAAAACCCAAAAGGTTTCTTCAGTTTTTTCTTGTGATTTTGGGTGTGTGTAATGGCTTGAAGCAAAATGGATTTGCCTCCTACGTATCTTCCTTCAAGGATGGAAGAATCGAAGCCAATGTAGTTCGTCACTTGGAACTATGATGCTATTTATTTAGCATTCTGACACTTTTTCTCAAGTGGTTATTGTACGCTACCTCATTTCAATAATGAGGAAACAGCTCAAGATTCCTTTAATTTAATCATGAGGAATCCTATACTTTAATCATAAGGATTATTTTACTTTAAGAATGATCAAAGGCTCTTGGCTCGAGGCTATTAATAACTTAATAATGGGACCTTTTAAAAGATAATGGATTCCTTCAGGTTTTCAGAACCTATCGGGTTTCTAACCCTATCGGGTTTTCTGGCCTCGATCGGGTTTTCCCAACCTATCAGGTTTTCTAACCCCGATCGGGTTTTAGTCCTTTCTGGTTTATTGATCCCGATCGGTTTTCCCAACCTATCAAGTTTTCTGATCCCGATCGAGTTTTGGTCCTTTCAAGATTTCTGGGAATATTTTATGGTATATCAGAAACCAAATACAAATTCACAAATAAAAACCATAAACATGCTAAAGGAGTAACAGACTTCGGGAAGAAACTAATAAACAAGAGAAAGAAACAACTCCACCCCCACATAATTCACATATGCAAAACCCCTAGCCTTGATACCTTTCCTCCATAATTCAAGAGCAAAAAAGAAAAAGTAAGAAATCCTACTCTTCACTGACAGACTGTAGATATCCTGAGCAACATTTCCATTTTCCAGCATCACAAGGAGAATGATTAGTTACATAGTGTATTTAAGTTCTTCTTCATCAAGTATTCAGCCATACTTCAGGAAATTCTTCTTCTTGCAAAATAATTTCTTCATCTTTAGGAAGGAAGAAAAGAAAAGAAAAGAAAAGAAATAATAATAATAAAGAAAAAAAGGGAAGAAAGTAAAAAAAGGAAATAAATTAAAAAATAAAAAATTATAATTTCTTGAAGAAAGCGAAGAAAAAATAAAAGTTCCTGACGGGTTCTTCAAGCAATTCATCTTCTTCAGGAAATATTGTATCATCTTCAGGAAGGAAAAATAAAAGTGATAATAATAACAAAGAAAACGAAAAAAAAGAGAAAGGAAAAAAAGGATAATTTCCTCAAGAAAACGGACAATTTCCTAAAGGTTTTTAAGGAAAATTTTTTTCTCTACAATTACTGTATTATGTTTAGGAAGGGAAAAAAACTCTTCTCCATCTGATATACCATAAAATATTTCCCAGAAATCCTGAAAAAGCCAAAACCCGATCAGGGTCAGAAAACCCGAAAGGGTTAGAAAATCGGATAAAGGTCAAAAACCCGATGGACTTATAAATCATGACAGAATCCATTAAAATGGATTCCTTGATCTAGTCCAAGCGTTAAGACACAATATTGAATTCTTAAATTATGATTAACAATTCAATATTGTTAAAACATGCCTTGAGACAAGAGCTGATCATTATTATTAAATGAGCAGCCAAAAGACTACTTTCCCATTATTAAAATGAGGGCAGTTACAACTACCACGTGGGAACAAGTTACGAAATGCTAAATAAAAAGCATAACAGTTCTAATAACGAACTACTTTGGCTTTGATTCTTCCATTCTTGAAGGAAGATACATAGGCGACAAACTTTCTTGCTTCAAGCCATTACACCCACACAGATCACAGGGAAGAAACTGAAGAAATCCTTCGAGTTTTACTCTATCCAAACCCAGCTCTATCACCTTGGCGCCCACCGTGGGGCAGAGTTCTCTCTAATTTCTTTAGCTCTTTCCTTGATTAAAACTTCTGAAACTTGAAAATGTCTTCATACCATAATGAAGCTGGTCTATCGAAGAACAAAGGAAAAAGATCCAATAGTTCTAGATGCATCCAAGAAAATGTGGATGTTGAAATGACGGACATGCAGCAGAATATTATGCCAACACAAGACATACCGGTTCCAGTGGTCTTGACAACAGAACAAGTAAATGCTGACAGACCTCAAATCTAAGTAGACAGGGAGATGTTCTATCAGATGAATGAAACTTTGCAACAACTGGTTACTTCTCTGTCCAAAAGCTTTGGTTCTAGATCCCGGAACACTAGAACCAGAACGCAAAAGACTCAACGTTCTTTGAAAGATTTTCGCCATCATCTCGACAAATCGAGAGATATGGAGGCATCTTCAACTCTCTTACCGTGAGATGGTGAAGGATCTGGAGCCCCTCCTCCCCTCAATCAGCAGGAGGACTTGAGGAATCACCTGTTGAGACACAAAGAATAGTCTCAACAACGGAATAAGGAGGTTGAGGGAGCCTATAGAGCTAGCTCTCATCTCCGTGATGCCATTCCTCACAGGAATCAAAGATAATGAGGGAGCCCATAAGGCCAGCTCTCATCTTCGTGGTGAAATTCCTAGGAATTTTGTTGGTCGTTCAACTGACAAAATTCATGACAGACAAACACAAGTTCGTCAGGATTTATTACCAACAACTAGGCCTTCTACCCTAACAGAAGCATCAACAATTCCATTGGTCAGTTCACCCTTGTCTATTGAAATTAGACAGAGACCAATCCCTTTAGGATTTAGACTTCCTTCAAATATGGCTAAATATGATGTCACATCAGAACCAAAGCATCATTTGATGGATTTTGTGGCATATATGGAGGTATACACATATGAAGATCATGTGTATTGCAGAGTCTTTCCATTGACGTTAACCAAGAAGGCGATGTCATGGTTCAGGTCTTTACCTGAAGGGTCAGTTACTTCCTGGAGGCAGCTTCAGGATCTGTTTCTTAAAAATGTCCAAGCCAGTGGAAAATGCAAAAAGGACTTACAAAGGCTTTTTGGGGTCAAACAAAAGAATAACGAGTCTACTCAACAATATTTCGAGCATTTCAATAATGAAGCTGTCGAAATTGAGGAGAAGAATGATTTGCTCTATATATCAACTTTCAGAAGTGGGTTGAAAAAAAGTATACATCACTTCTCGACTTGTGGAGCAAAATCCACAAACCATAGCCAGCATGCAGGTTATTCTTGAAGCACTCATGAGAGGTGAAGAGGATAACAAGGCCAAAGATTTTTCCACTTCTTCTACTGTAGCAAGAGAAAAAGAGGAGAAAAGACCAGTTCCTGTATCAACATTTCAGGATAAGAAAAGACTTCGGGAAAATTCAGCCAAAACATCTTCTGATAGGAAAAAATTGAAAGGTTTTGATTTTACACCCACTCCATTGAAAATTCCAAGAGCTAAGCTCCTGATGAAAGTAGAGGAAACAGGAATCTTATCATTTCTAAAAACTATTAGGAGCCCTCGACCAAAACGAGACCCAAATAGGTATTGCCCCTTTCATCGGGATATTGGTCATAACACTAAAAAGTGTTTTGACTTGATGAAGCAAATCGAGAAGGCAATTCAGAAAGGCTATTTCAAGGAGTTCATAGCCGAGAAAGCTGATGAAAAATAGAAGCAGAAGACTCAATAGGATAAAATCGCCATTGTAGAAATAAACGATATTGACCATTTAGGATTTCTTGAAGATTCAAAGAAGCTTAAAAGAAGAGATGATCCTTTAATCATCTCTATCCAAATTGGGAATTTCACAGTTAGGACGGTGCTAATTGATTCTGGAAGTACAGTCAATGTGCTATACAGATCTTCCTTTGACAAGATGAAAATCTCGAAGAGTCTCGGAAGAAATCAGAAGTAAACCTGATTGGGTTCACTGGCGATTCTGTTAGGATTCCAAGAACTGTAAATCTGCAAACAGTGGCCAGATCTGGAGAAAATGCTTTTGGAGAGGACCTAGAGTATGTAGTAGTTGACGTGCCAAGCTCCTACAATGCAATACTTGGCAGACCAGGATTGGTAGCTCTGAACACCCTTGTTGATCTCCCCAATTATTCACTGATAGTGAGAGGAGCCTCTACGACCTTCACTATTCACGGGGATCAACTAGCCGCCGAGGAAAGCTACTTGAGTAAAACCTCTTCGGGAAATAAAAATCCTGAAGGAGGAAGTTCTTCAGGAAAGGAAAATCCTGAAAACGAAACCTCTTCAGGAAATAAAAATCCTGAAGGAAAAATTCCTAAAGACGATCTAGTTATGAATCCTGAACTTAGCGATCAGGAAAGAATCTGCACCTCTGGTAGTTTTGAAATATGTTATCCTCATCCTTATTTCAAAGAAAAGGGAATTAAGATTGGAAAATCCATTTCTCACGATCAGGGCCAGAAATTGAAAAATTCCTGACAGACACTCTGGACGTTTTCGGATGGACACCAACTGACCTGAAAGGTGTTCACCCTTCAGTTGCAAAACAAAAAGTTGGGTTGATACCTGACACCAAGCCAGTCAAGCAGAAGAACAGAGCTTATGCCCCAGATAGGGTGGAAATTATCAAAAAGGAAGTCAAAGCTCTACTTGATCTCGATATTAATAAGGAAATTCAATATCCTGATTGGCTTGCGAATCCTGTAGTAGTGAAGAAACCAAACGGACAGTCGAGGATCTACATTGACTTCACTACATTAAACAAGTTTTGCATGAAGGATCATTACCCCTTGCCCAGAATCGACAACTTGGTAGATTCCACATCTGGGTTTGAATATCTATGCTTTATCGATGCCTATAAGGGTTATCATCAAATCCCGATGGATGAAGAAGATAAGTTTAAAACTTCCTTTATTACAGAAGATGGCACATTTTGGTACAAAAAAATGCCTTTTGGACTTAAAAATGCTGGAGCTGAATTCCAGAAAATGGTGGACAAGGTCTTCAAAGATCACATCGGGAAAAATATGGAAGTTTATATTGATGACATGATTATCAAATCTAGAACAGCTTCTTCGTTGCTCTCTGACATCAGGGATGTTTTCCAAACCTTGAAGTTGTATGGAATGCTCTTGAATCTTGAAAAATGCACTTTTGCTTTGAAATCAGGAAATTCCTCGGATACATAATATCTGCAAGGAGAATTGAGGTGAATCTTGAAAAGATTCAAGCATTGATGAACATGAGTCCCGCCAAAAGCATAAAAGATTTTCAAAGACTTGCTGGAAAAATGGCAGCAGTAGGAAGGTTTATCTCAAGGCTCGCTGACAAAGGAGAAAGATTCTATAATATTCTCAAGAAGCCCAATAAATTTGAATGGACTGTTGAATGTCAGACAACATTTGAAAAGCTCAAAGCCTATTTAGCTAAACCTCCACTGCTTACAGCTCCTCAAGAAGGAGAACCTCCTCAGCTTTACTTAGCACAAAGTGAAAAAGCTGTGAGTTCTGTTTTACGTTGTGAAAGGGAGGGAAAACAACTTCCCATATTCTATGTAAGCAAACTATTACATGGAGATGAAATAAAATATCCTGATGTAGAGAAGTTGATTTATGCGGTGGTTTTGACTGCAAGGAGACTTCGTCCATATTTCCAAAGTCATATAATTACAATAATGACAAATGCTCCTCTCAGGCAGGTGTTTAACAAAAATGAAATTTCAGGGAGGACAATGAAATGATCTTTGGAATTATCGGGATATGAAATCCATTTTGAGCCAAGGAAAGCCATCAAAGCTCAAGCTTTGGCAGATTTTGTTGAAGAATGTACTAGAGAAGTTTCTGCTCAATCAGGAATTCCTCATATTCCTAACACAGATACCTGGATCATGCATACAGATGGATCCACTAAAAAAGATAAGGCAGAAGCGGGAGTTCTCTTAATAAACCCGAAAGGGGAAAAATTTCCATTGGCTGTCAGGTTCAGGTTTCAACCTTCAAACAATGAAGCTGAATATGAAACTTTATTATCATTGCTTCGATTGGCAAATCAGCTAAGCATCAGGAAACTAATGGTAAAAGTAGATTCTCTGGTAATCTGGGGACACGTATCAGGCCAAACTGAAGCCAAAAATGAAGGTATGAAAAAATACTTGGAAAAGACAAAACAACTGATTCCTCATTTTGATCAGTTTTCTATTGAGCATATTCCTCGAGGAGAAAATGCATATGCAGATGAGTTATCTAAATTATTCACCAATGAGAACACTCCCAGGTTCCATTTTGCCCTAGAAGACATCACTACTAAATCTATTATTCAACAAGAATGTTATATCACTGATTCAGGAACCGACTAGAGAGCCCCCATAATCACTTTTTTAAATGATGGGACACTTCCCATTGATAAAGTTCTAGCTAAAAAAGCTAGAAGATGGGCTACAAATTATATATCCTGACGGGAAGGCAACTATATAAAAGATCATACACTTGGCCTTTATTAAAGTGTCTTTGTCCTCAGGAATGCTCTCATGTTCTGGCTGAAGTTCATGAAGGAATCTGTGGAGGACATACATCCGCAACAATCCTAGCCAAAAGAATACTTCGCCAAGGATATTTCTGGCCAACAATGACAGCAGATGCAGAAGATCATGTCAGGAAATGCCCTGATTGCCAGAAAAACAAAAGTTTGGATTCTGCCACAGCTGTCAATTACCATCCTACTACCGCTTCAATACCATTTGACATGTGGGGAATCGATATCCTCGTTCCATTTCCCAAAGCAATATTAGGCCTGCAGTTCCTCATTGTTGCAGTTGAATATTTTACCCAATGGATTGAAGCTGAAGCAGTAAGCATTATATCAGGAAAGAAAGTCCAGTCCTTTGTGTGGAGATGTATTGTTTACAGGTTTGGTATTCCAAGAGTTATAATTTCTGATAATGGACGACCATTCAAAGATTTCTGCGAAAATCTTGGTATTCAGCAAAGAATAACTTCTGTCGGGTATCCCCAGACAAATGGATTAGCAGAAGTAAGTAATAGAACTTTGCTGCAAGGAATCAAGAAAAGTCTTAAGGAATCAAGAAAAATCTTGGAAGACACAATAAGAATTGGGTAGAAGAGATTCCCAAAGTATTGTGGGCTTACAGAACAACTCCAAGGACTGGGACTGGTGAAACTCCATTCAGTTTATGCTTTTGAGTAGAACCATCACAACCAGCTGAGGTTGGGGAACCATCTTTCTAGATGATGCAATATGATTTTGAAAAGAATCAAATAAACAGAAGAACAGAATTAGACTTGATTGAGGAAATCAGGTCTGAAGCATTTCAGAAAGACAAGTCTTATAAGAAGACAATTGCATCCAGGTATAACAGTAAAGTTAAACCTAAAAGATTCCAAGAAGGCGATCTGGTTTTGAAAAAAGCTATGTGGCAAAACGAGGAAATCTGGGAAAACTTGATCAGAGATGGGGAAGGTCCATATCTTGTTCTGGAATTCAAAGAGAATGGAAGTTACATTCTTTGTGATCTAAATGGTCACAGACTTTTAAGACTATGGAATACTTATAACCTGAAAAAATTCTATGTATGACAGATAGTTCTGGTTTTCTATCCTCCTGACTATTAATCATTTTTAATGCACAAAATTATGCAATCTGGTCTCTATCTTTATATTATGAGGAAAGTCCATAAAAGATTTCATTCAGGAAGCTATCAACTTCATTATTGCCAGCACAATCTTCTTCATCCAATGAAGGTTCTCAGCAATTTGGGACATGTAATGGGAAGAGGGACAATGCTGTGATCAGTTTTCATCATCAGGCATCAAGCCTTCAAAATCTGTGGAAGCTCTTTACCTTTATCAGAAATCTTCAAAGGTAGCATGACAACTATGTGATCCTGATATTTCAGTTCTCAACCTGTTATTATATCTCGGTTTCATTTCCAATTCAGGAATTATCTAAATATTCCAATTTAGGAATTATTTCAGAAGAAGGGCTATGAATTGAATGAATTGAATATTCATTTAACAGAAGATTTTCATTATCCAGGTTACGAAAGTCAGTTATCAAACAACTTTCCTAATCTACTCTTCTGCCACACCAGTGTCATGTTGGACACCATCAAGCTTCTCCTTTAAGGCCTTGATCTCTGCTTCCTTGGTTTTGACCTTACTCTTCACCTTAGGGGTTTTGCTGGCCTGCTTTTCCAGTTCGGAAATCTGTTCTTCTGCCATTTGGGCATCAACAAATAGCTTCCCAGTTATGGAGATGTAGTTATTCTCCTTGACAGCAAATGAAGAGTAGAAGTCCTTCAATTCAGCATTCAGCTTCTCAAAAGTGTCCTTCTCTGTCAGAACTGGTATTTTAAGACCAGACTAAGCACTCACCATCTGCTCCAAAGCAACCTTTTTAATCTGGAGCTCCTCCTCCTCTTTTTCGAGATCTTTTATGGAGTCCTAA
>JAWZTD010026578.1:0-10021 GCA_035221335.1 Echites panduratus
TAAGGCTACTATCACACCTACCACTATGCATAATATTATCTATATGCATGGTAGGGATGGGGTTTGGGGCCATGAACTGGAAAACTTAGTGGAAGATCAAGTCCAAGAGGAGGACAAAATAGCAGCCATGGAGCAGGGTGGTGTTGTAGCTCCTGAGATCTCGTCTATCTCCACTTCCACATGACAATCCACCCGAGATATGTTGCATCTAATCCTTGCAAATAAAGAGGTAATGAAGGCCAACCAAGAGGGAATGAGAGCTAACATGAGGTAATGAGGGCCTATCAAGAAGCTATGCAAGCTAACCAAGTGGCATTGCAAGCACAATTTGAACAATTTGGGGTTCAACTCAATGCCTATAATGGCACACTCACCTCTTACAATGGTCGTTTGCATTCCTATGAGGAGCTTCTTCGTGACCTCTCTCGTAGAGGATGACTATATCTCTTCCTTTTACTTTTATTTCTTTCCTATGTTTTATGTTATTTGTATCATTAAGGACAATGCCAACTCTAAGTGTGGGGGTGTCGTTGTTTCTGTTGTCTTATTGTCACTGTGTGTTTTGTCGTATTGTGTTGTGTTTTTTTTTTTTTTTTTCATTAGTTGTTTTCTTTCATTTAGTATGTTTTGTTTTATGTAAGATATTTGGAACCTTTTTGTGTTTGAAATTGTTTGAACTTTTCTTTCCATATTCAAATCCCAAAAGTTTTGAACTTAAATTCTCACAACATTACAAAATTGAAGCATGAAAACTTGATTTTGAATCTTACTTAACGTCTTAAAAAGAATTTTCTTATAAAAATCTCATGATTCTTTTTGTACTAAAGAAAAAGGTTGTTCAAAAGAGTTATTTTGATCTTGAATTTAACTTTTAGCTTTATTTTTTAAATTGTCACTCTAGAACTTTGTCTTTATACATGCTTGAGGTGAAATCCATAGAAACATAATTAACTCGGCGATGACATAAGGCCTTCTTTGACTCGTTTGTGCTTTTTGTTTAAGACTACCAGTTTACATTTGAGCCTAAATGGGCATAGTTTTCTAACTATTCTACTTCTTTGATATTAAACCTCTTTATTTACTTTTCTACCCTATGCTTGAATGATTTTTGAGAGAACAATGGTCAAATTCTTTTAGAACTCATTTTTGTGCAAGAATTTGATGTTTAATGAAGGGTGAATTGAGGATGCAAGAAGGCAGTGCTAAAAGTAAGAAATGGGAGGTGCTATCAATGTTTGTTGACAATGTTAGAAAAAATAATTGAAAAGAGAAAGAAAGGGGACGATGCTATATAAAAAAAAGAGCAATAAAGAAGTTGTTGAAAAGAAGAAGAATGGTGATTAATGTTTTAATATGATAAGAGTTATGGCCTTTACTTTTGAATTTTTATTCTCTCTTATGATAAATTTTACTTTCTTTATCATTCATTTGTAGGCACATCTAAAAGCCTATCATTTCAAGCCAAAAGCCTATTTGATCCAAGTTGACTTGTTTCTATCATTAGTGGAGACTGTGTGCATAGACAAGATTATTTCTTTTTTAGGTTAATTCTGTTATTTTTTGATTAAGATAATTTTTTTTTTCAAATTTTACCGGACAGGGAGTTCTTCTAGAAATGCTCAGAGGCCCAGGACGAACCCAGGCCAATGAGGGGGTTTGGAAATAGTTTTCAACCAGCAATAGACGGGCCTCGGTTAGAACCTCATGAGCAGTTTCATTGCCCCAAGACATTGTCATTTGCCAAACATGAAAATTTGGAATTTTGAGGTTATGTTGGATAATGAATTAAGTATTTTATGTTTAAATCATGTAAAGTTGTCACTCATTTGATTACCCAGACCATGTAAATGAAGGGCCTTCAGGTTCACATTAAGGGATTGCTAGCGGCTAGCATCGCAAGTTGGAAACAGCTTGAAGACCTATGCCTGAAGAATTACTAGAGCAGCAAGAGGTGTGAAATAGACATGTACCACCTCTTCACTATCATAGAAACTCAGAGAAGCATTAAGACCTACTACAGCCACTTCAATGATGAGCCTGTAGAAATTGAGCAAAAGAATGAAGCTATATACATCACTGCATTCAAACAAGGATTGCAAATAGGGTATGTAGGGTTGAGGCCTGCTGAGGGCTGAGGAGGAAGTCTCTACTGTGCAACAGCTACAGACTCTTCTAGAAAGATTGAGAAAAGTAGAAGAAATGACCATATAGAAGAAAATTCATTAATTTACACCACTTCCTGAAAAAACAACTGAGGTAAAGTCTCAACAAAAGAACACCTTTGAAAATAGAGGTAGAAGACCAAAAGGAGGACCTCAAGAAAAGAAAAAGAAGACCTTAACTAATTGTTAACCACACCTCTAAAAGTCCCAAGAGTAGAAGTCTTGCTAGCCATAGAGAGAAAAGGTGTGTTGAGGTTATCAAGACGTCCAAAGGATCTTGTGGCAAAAAGGGACATGAATAAGTTTTTAAAATATGATAAAGATCATGGTCACCTTGCTGAAGACTGTTTTGATCTCAAAGTTGAAACAGAGAGGCTGATCAATGAAGGTCACTTGTAAGAGTTCTTGGCATAAGCAGCAGGTCTTGCTGAATAGAGACCTCAGGAACAACCTCAAAGACTTCCTGTGAGAGAAATCAATGCCATTGAAAAGAGGTCCAAATAAGCATGAGGAACAGATGCAGACCCTTGAACAGTCTAATAGCAAATTGGAGAAAAATTCTAGTTGATACTAGAAGTTCAGTCAATGTCCTGTATAACAGCTGTTTGATTAAATATGACTTTGATAGAGATTTGTTGATCAAGACAGATACCACACTCACAAGCTTCAGCGGTTCCACGACCTACACAGAAGGAATTGTTAAAATAAAACTCTAGTAAATATTTAGGGAAAGGGAGTAACAGAGGTCATGGAGTGGCTCGTGGTAGATGCATCGAGGACCTATAATTCCATCTTGGGCTGAAAAGGAGTCATGAACATGCAAGTAGAGATCGTCCTCATGTCTTATTGCATGACAATCGAAGTCAGCCAAAGTTAAGGAGACAAACAAATGGCATCCGATTGCTATTTGATGGAAGAAGATGTTGGAACTGAGACCTAGGTAGACAAACACTCAGTAGCAAAGCTCGTTGACCTTCCCAAAGAGGTTGAAAGGACAAGAATCTATGCAGTTGGAAAAGGGGAAAGAGTATACTTAAATCCTGAATTTATTGAAAAAGGAATCAAAATATTAGTCTTTCTTTCCCCCAATATCAAAGGAAAGCAGGTAGACACCTTACAAGAGAACCTAAAGGTATTTGCATTTAAGCCCACGGACCTAGAAGGAATCGACAAAAGCATAACCCACCACATAGTTCGTTTGCAACTTGGAGTGAAACCATTGAAGCAGAAAAAATGGACTTTTCCCTTGAAAGAAACGAGGTGATAGTTTAAGAGGTCCAAGCACTTCTTGATGTAAGAATACTACGGGAGGTCATATACAACGAGTGGCTGGCCAATCCAGTGGTGGTCCCCAAAAAAGAAGGAATGTGGAGAATGTGTGTAGATTGCGCCGACCTTAAACAAATAATGCCATAAAGACTTCAGCCCATAGCCTAGCATTGACCAGATGGTTGATTCTATTGCTGGATACTAATGGCTATATTTCATGGATCCATATAGCAGGTATCATAAAATACCCATGGCACTAGAAGACACAGAAGCGAATCGAGACCTATTCCTGTACCAAGATGCCCTTCTGTTTGAAGAATGCTAGGGTAGAATTTCAAAGAGCAATGAATAAAATTTTCAATCCCCATTGCACATTTGGCCTTGATTCCCGCATTGTGTTTGTTATCTTTCAACCAGTACATATCTTCCATGTCTCAATGGTTAATTTTGTTCATCATAGTAGGAATAAGAGGTTTTATATCTTCTTTTTCTCCATGAGTCTTTCTCATCTTCATAGTTATAATAGGCTTCATCATCATACTCTTCATTCTCATGTCTTCTTCTTCGTAGACTTCTTTGATAACATCTCTTTTCAGCTCCTTTTGATGGATATCTTCTAGAAGACCTATTTTGACTTTCACGTCTCCTTCCTCTTTCTTGCACATGTGTTCCAGGAGGTCTAGCTTTTGGATCTTGAACCTTCATTTCAAAACTCTCGTTCTTTGATTTCAATTCATTGTTCCAATCCGTCATTTGGGTAAACATTTCACCCATCTTCTCCAAGAGTATGGCACACTCAAGTTGAGATGATGTTCTTTTCATTTTTCACCTTCAAACGTTCATAAAACAAGAAAACAGGGACATACGCATATAGCCTCACCTTTCACTCATGTATTGCTCTCTTAAATGGCTTTTACTCGCTCTAATGAACTCACTTCACTCAGCCTTTGTCCTCTCTTTGAACTTTCTAATGGTCCTTAATCAACTCTATTGATAGCCTTGCAATCAACAAAGTTATTCAACTAGTTTAAACAACCAATAATGGAATCAAAGAGTTTAAAATATCATGAATATGGTCAATCAACAAAGTTTTGATCAATTACTTTAAGGAATCAAGGAATACACCTTGAGGTCAAATTGTTGTGATAAAAAAATTTTCTCTACAATGTTAATTTAACACTTCCGAATCATATGATCTCAATTGTGCTTCAAACAATGTCAAATTAACTTCAATTTCAATCACAATCTTCTTCCAACATTCAATTGATTTGATCAGAGAGTTAAAATACCAAGAATATGGTCAACCAAAGAGCTTAAAAATACCAAGAATATGGTCACTCAACAAAGTTTTGATTAAATACTTTAAGGGATCAAGGAAATTAAATGGAAAAAGAGTTCAAGGGCTGGTGATAAAATGATAATTTAACACTTCCCAATCATATGATCGCAATTGTGCTTCAAACAATGTCAAATCAACCTCAATTTTTCAATCACAATCTTCTCCCAACATTCAATTAATCAAATCAAGCAAGATCTCAACAACTTTCAATAGATTTTCGAAATTTTTTTTCACTTTTCTTCAGAATTTTGTTTCATGCTTTGTTTTTGCCTTCTTTGTTCTTTCTTTCTTTTTTTTTTTGAATTTTTTTATAGAGATAGAAGAAGCAATCACAGTCACTAAACACAATTTAATCAGTAATTGTTTTTAGCCTTAGGCTAGATCCACACAATAATTTGATCACAAGATATAAAGTAGGATAGATTTAAGAGAACAAAACAAAAGCAAACACAAGCACATGAGAATTCATACAAGAAAACGTAATCTTAACACACAAACACATCAAAGCAAATTAAAAGGATAGTCAAACCTCTTGATGAAAGCCTAAACTCTGATACCAGGATGATGTGATTCCTTGGAATTGAAGTTTCACATGGTCATGGCTCAATTCCTAAGATCCAATCACAATGACAAGTTTCCAAGATGTTCATCAAAAGATTCAAGTTTAGTATTAGATTGACCATTGGAATTTGATTATCCTTAACCAATCTAATGAATTTAAAAGACAATTCTACACCCTAAACCAAAGTGAAGAAAGCCTCAACCCTAGATTGTTCCTAAATAAAACCTCACAAGCACATCAATTTGATTTTTCATGTTTACTCTCAAAAAGAAGTGTTGTTTTCTATGAAATGATATATTGTGTTTGAAATACATAATAAGGATGTATTTACAGTGTTTCAAACCTAATCTAACCTAATAATTTGTGCTTGGGGTGTTAAAGACATAAAACACCCTTTAGAATAACAAAAACTACAATACAAAAACATCAAAATGCAAAAGAAACTGAAGATGTCACTGTAGCAGACTAGTTACTATAGCAGTCCGGCATTGGAAGGAGGGCCAGACAGTTGGCTTCCAAATTGACTGAAATTGGTTAGGTGCTGGCTGGTTTTTGATGGCGGCCGGATGGTCTTCCATTTCCATGTTTTCCTCACTATTTTGGCTCCAATTCATCAAGCCTTCTTGTAGCTTTGAATTCCTTTCATTTTTTATGCATTCTTGGCATGAAATGGAGCTTTCCAACCCTTTCATTGTGGACAAATTAAAAAGCTTCATGATTTCATTCTGTTCACCAAGTGTAATCCTTTCAAACATGGCTTTAAACACAAGTACATTATCTTTGTCGAACACCAATGCCTTCATTTCCTTCTTAATCTTGGAATGTTGATCTTTGTAAGTTTCATTTCTTCCTTGAACCTCATCAATTTGTGGTAGTGAATCTCTGGCCCATGGGTGAATGCTTCACATTGATGGGAATTTATCATTGTAATTTTTATGGCTAATATGCAAATAACATATCAACGGAAAGCTCTTACTTAGTAAAGTGATTTCCACCATTAATAAGTTCTTAAATGTTGAGTTGTGATAATGAAAATATAGCTAAACTTGCATCCAGATGTATCGTGAATAAAGAATGTGTGATATGCATGTAGAGATCTTGATCATATACACGTAATGAGAATGCAGTTGTTAATTGATTTGACCTACGTACCCGGAAATACATCATGGGAATTTGACATTAAAACATTAATTTGAGTCGATAATGACTTAAAAACTTGAGTATTTGAATTAACGTTTTGAAAACAGTGCTTAATTTAATGCCAACTTTGCCGGGTTTGTTGAAAAAAGGGAAAAGGCCGGTTAACCATTATGCGCAAAGGATAACCATTTCGAAAAACATTGGAGGAATTTTGCTTTAGTCTCCTTTGAAAAATTCATGAGGATTTTAAGCATTATTCAAATTCCAAATGATGCATTTCTAGAATGTCGAAAATTTTTTTATATATAAAGTAACAATAATTGTGTCATGCAATGTTTAAGTTATTGAATGTTCATGGATTCAACGTTTATTGTATAGATGTATTTATTTGTGACCATTTTATATTTATTTATTGTGTTTATATTATTGTGATAATTTATATAGAGGAAACACAATATTCTCTGGCCAATTTACTTTATGAAGTAATTCCTCTGTCTCACAAAATAAGTCCTTTTAGACTTTTTCTTCTCCGACAATATAAGTTGTTTTGTAATAATTTATGCATAATTATGATCTTTTTTCCACTCTTACCCTCCATTACTATTATTTTTCATTTATTGTAAAAGAAGGAAATTGTAATTATTATTGAGAAAAAAATGGGGGCATTTTTTACATATCATAGTTGTATTTAAAAATTCTAAAATTAAAATGACGGTTAATGACTTATATTGTAGTACGAAATTAGTATTTGGTGGTGATTTACTATGGTTTCACATTTCTAGTTTGGTTAGCTTGTAGTTGGTCAATAAAAGACTTTCCAACTTCAAAATGCGTGCAGGGAGAAATCTTCTAGTATATAAATACATATTTATATATGAAACGTAGAAAAAAAGTTCCATGGAAAGAAGGTTAAAAGAAAGAGAAATAAAAAAGAAAAAGAAAGTAAAACTAACATTTCAACAATAGAATTTCTGCCCCAACGAAACAAAATCTGCTTACAGGTCAAAGTTGTTCACCTGTAAGACATATATAAATTGGAACAAAATCATACGTCATTGCTAGAAAAAAGGTCATAGACGACGGGACTTTTTACGGCATTCATTGGACCATCGCAAATTTAAATTTTAAATGATGGGTTGTTGTATATAAGAATATATATATGATGACTCACTGACTGTCGTTAAAAACTTGTATTTTTTACCATGGACCATCACATGTCGATGATTATATGTCTTATAAACTGATATAAATATTACGGACCATTGTATAAACTGGTAAAAATACGACGGTCATCATGTCATCATATATAATTGAAATATATACAATGGTTTGTTGCAAATATGACATATACATAGTTACATTCATCATATTTACAACTGCAGCGGTAATAAATGTTACATTTTAAAGCAATCCATAATGAGAATAAATCATTTAAATTTTGTAGTTTTCATATTAGATGTGTTGCATTGTACATTTAATACGATGATGATATTGGATTTCTTGAATTACTAAATTTGGTACCATGTGAATATATTATCTATTAACCATAGAAGTGAAATATTAAAACTTTCACTCATTTACTCTGTTATTGAAATTGCATGATTCAATGTTTTCATATTCTGCTTGCAAAATTGCTTTATGGAAATCAACATCATAATAATATCTCCTTTTACATGTTTAGTCTCTTTTTTTTTTAATTTAATTTAGCAAACCCCAGGCCATATATTAAAACAAAAAAAAAATGAAGATTACGTCAAGGACAACTTGGAGACAGATCCACTTCATACAAAGCCAATATTGGAACATGAGATGTAAGGAGTACCCAATCTATCCAGCAGACATACACCTCTTCTGAATGAAGTAAAATCTGAGAAGTCCTTGAAAAATTTATTTGTCTTTAAAAAAAAAGGCAAGATTTGCCAAGAAGTCTGCCACCTAATTAGCTTCACAGAAAATATGCACCATTGAAAAGTTTCCTTTTGAAAGAAGTGCTCTGATTTCCCTTAGCACGTTGTGAATCTTCCAGCATGATGATATGTCTCTATTGATCATATCAATCACTACCTTTGAGTCAGATTGATCTCCGTATTTTGCCATTGGTGTTGAGCACAAATTCTTAAGCCATGAAGAAAGGCATCTACTTCTGCCTTAAGGTAGGATTTCACCCCAAAAAACCTAGAGAAGCCTTGTAGGAAGGCCTATTAGAAATTCTAAAAACTCCTCCAATTGATGCCTCTCCTAGATTAAAATTTGATGCACAGTCAATGTTTAATATGATATGATTGCTTTCTCTATTTTGCCTCTAGTTAACAGTCTCAAAACGTTGCTGCTTATTTAAATGATCGATGCTAGTAAAGATGTCTAAATTGGGAAGCTTGTGCACTTGTCTTAGAGAATATATGAGATGATTGATCTTTGATATGATTGTTGAGTAATTCCCTTCATACCTAAAGGTGCATCTTGCTTTCCATAATTCTCTACAAATAATTACTGATAGGATGATAAACCAAGGCTTCAAGTCTATAAATGACAGCCAATAGTTAGCAAATCATTATAGTACATGTGTTTGAACCATTTTATCCCCATCAAGTTATGATAATGTTTGCATACCTCATAGCAATATCACGTAAAGATGATCAAGTGACTTCTCCGATTGTAGGTAGTGGCAACGTGAATCTAGACAGAAACTCAGTTTCTTAATAAATTGGTTATCTTCAATCCAAGTGAACAACAAGAAATTTTCTGCATAACCTCTGCATAAATACAATCCAAGTTAGGGGTAAGGATTTATGATTAAAAGGGAATAACCTTACCTCTAAGAATTGGCTGTCTTCAATCAGTTTCAGGCACAATGCTGTTGTGAATTTCCCACTTGCTAAAGAATTCCACATGGAAGGGTCATTCTGAATTACAAGTTGGAATTGACATGATAGTTTTATATAAATTGAATGAGATCCATTTTTTCAATAATTGGTGATTCTAGTAACCATCAATTTTGTACATCTTTGACTTGTATAAGCGGATGTTGCACTTCTTGATTCAAATCTGCAAGCTTCCCTTTTATGGTCCAATTATCAAACCAAAAGGAGGAGCAACCTTTCCAAATTTTATCCACCACTGGCTGAAAATAGGAGATTTTTAAACATCCAGAGAAAATTAGGCAACCCAGGTAAGTAACTGGACCATGTTTAATTTGACATCCTGTAATCTTCTGTATCAGGCTCTCCATCCCCGTATTAACTTTGTCAAACAAATATATCTCACTTTTATGAAAGTTGATTTTTTGGCCAGAACAATCTTGATAGAAATTAAGGAAGTTCATTTTTCATCCCAGATGTAAAAATAATCATGTCATCATCAAAACTCGAATGAGAGATTATGAGACCCTTTGTATCGCTGCAAATTCTCCAATTTGCCCCTTATTTAGCAATCTATTTAAACCTCTAGAAAGAACTCTGTTGCCAATATGAATAAAGTGGGGGGAAAGAGGGTCTCCTTGCCTCATTCCATGACTAGAACCAAAGAAGCCACAAAGTTTCTTGTTAACAT
>JAWZTD010026589.1:0-16241 GCA_035221335.1 Echites panduratus
GAACCCTAGAAGAGTCTTGGAAGAATCTCACATAAAAGACCTAAGTCTTCTTCAAACACACAAATGTGTAGAGAGATATTTTTGATTATCAAAGAGTTGTATTCTCTTACAAGGAAGAGGCTATATATAGTGTTTTGGCAAACCAAAACCCTAATACAAATGTTCAGCCATTTAATTGCACAAAAGAGCCCTTAACTATGCAAGAAATAAAATGACAATAAATGAAGAAAACCGACGTCACTGTAGCAACTCGTCACTGTAGCAGCTCGGCCTCCAAGGATCCCTTATCATTTTGAATGCTTTCTTGGTTGGAAATGTTGCTTACAATCCCCTCAATTCTTGATACATTCCATAACTTCTTAATCACACATTCATCATCTAATTTGGTTGCTTCAAAAATGACTTCGAAGTCAAGTCGTTCTTCCTTCTCTTGGAGATATGTAACCAAAGCTTTTCTCATCTTGGTTGCTCGTGCCCTTGTGATTAGTCCATGAGGTATTGATGGTGTTAGGTCTCCATCACTATAGTTGTGCATTTTCATATCAAAAGACAAGTTTGTATCAGGTTTTCCTCAATCTATGAGTGTTGAAACATCTGAGCTAATAAAAAATTCAAGCAAAACTACAAGATCAAAGAATCTTATATTACCAATAAGAACATATCATCAAGAGGAAGAATATGGCAATTCACACAGAGGAAACAAGAGCACTGAAGTCAAGATTTGATGAAATGGGAAGATAACAACAACTTATATTTCCCTATGTTCAAATTCTCATAATTGAATGATTGCCCGAGATTATAGAAACTAAATTCTATATATATAGCTTTTTTATCCCTATTCGATTTGTGCTCTTGAAAGCAGCTCTTAATTTACTGGGTTTGCTTTGCTCTTTGTTTGCTGAAGAAGTCTTTTTCAAATAGTGAATCTTTCTTTAGAGCGGAAAAAGATTGCCTCCCAATAGAGCAGAATACCTCAAGTTTGTGAGTACTGTTTTTTCAAACGAATCAATTCTTTACTGACCGTCATGCCAAAAGCACTTCATTGATAAAAAAACATTGTGCATAACAAATTGACATGAATGGTTCCATGAAACTGTCATTGTTCTTTATTGTTACAAAATCCTCTAACAAACTAGAATTAGGAGTATAAGTAGGAGCACTAGCTTGAACATGAATGGTTCAGTAGAAAGCTTCATCCTGAAGTGTTTAAATGTAAACATGATTTGCAAGAAGAAAAGAACTAGCTTGATCATGAACATTCAATGATAAGCCTTATCCTTAAGTATTCAACTGTAAGATTTGCAATGAGAAGACAACAATATACTCCTACAAATTAGTAAAATTTTTAAACAGTCTCAAGTGCATGTTTTACTATATCATATTTAACACCAGTTAAATGACTAATTAGTTAGACAACTCCACCTTGAGACGAAAAAGATAAAATCCATAGAGGAGGAAAGATTAAATTTAAATTCAGAGCAGATCAGATGATATCAAAAAATTTTCTCCACCCAATGCAACCAATGATAGGCTGGCATATATTGTTGTGATTCGATACCACCATCGCTAGAGCCTAAATCTATTGTGTTAGTCTAGTTTTGCCGGGTGCTTGACATCATGTCATGGTAGACGAATGGATTGGATTCATCTCCTTCTGGCTTCAATACTTTCCACCCCTTTCACATCCCAAGTATATTCTTGGAGTTTTCTTTGACTTGGTAGAAGTTGAACGTTGTGTTGATACATTTTAATATAAAATGTTATTATTATTATTATTATTATTATTATTATAAGATAATATGAAGGTTTAATTTTCATTTATAATACTAATCTCTTCAATCTAAAACTACTACTTTAAATATACTTCATTAAAGATGGTTTTAATTCTTCTTAGTTAAATGAAGATAGCTTCTTTTGCCTATATTTGATGCTTTTGGTGCCTTGTTTAGTGAGAAAAAAAAGGGAAAAGAGAAGTATAATTAAGAGAGAAAGTATTAGTAACAAGAAAGAAAAGAAAGAAAGATTTTATTCTTGAGAGTTTTGTTTCTAGTTGAAGAAAGGTGTTTTTTGTGGTGAAGTTTTAGACTCAATATCTTGTCTAGAGATTATTGAGTCATATGACATGATCGGGCTGTTGTATCTTGGAGGAGAAAAGTCAAAGGTGTTACTGTTGGACCAGTAAGAATATTTTGCTATAGTGGGCTTGAATCTCCTTAAAAAGTGCGAGATATCTGATCCTCAACCTAAAGTTTTTCTAAGAAAACTGTCTATTGAAATTGTTATATCTCCAACAATTTTAAGGAGACTCAACAAAATGATGACAGTTGAAAAACAAGTGGATATTAAAGTTGGAGATCTCAACAAACCATTCCTTTTCAATGGTACCAACTTTAAAAGGTGGAAGGGTAAGGTGTTATTTTATCTTAGTCTTCTTAAAGTTGCATGAATTCACACTGAAAAGAATCCGAACAAGATAGATGCCACCGATATGAATGATGATGAATATGTAACTCACTTGGAGACGGTGGAAAAATATAATAGTAATGCCTTTAGTTGCAAGAATTATCTTCTCAATTGTCTATATGATAATTTTTATGATTATTATGATAGAACTTACTCTACTGCCAAGAAAATTTGGAAAGCTTTGTAAAGTTTGATACTGAGGAGGAAGGTGCGAAAAAATATGCAGCAAGCAGATTTTCTCGATTTCAAATGGCGGACAATAAATCAGTAGTAGATCAAGTGAATGATTTTATCATGATAGTTGGAGAACTCAGATCTGAAGATGTCAAGATTGGAGATAATGCTATTGTTTGTGGTATAATTGATAAACTTCCACTTTCATGGAAGGAATTTCAGAAAAACATGCTCCATAAACAAAAAAAATTACCCTTGAAACCTTGATAATGAGAATCCGGATGGAAGACGAAGCAAGGGGTCAAGATGCATTGATTCAACCAGTAGAGAGCACGGAGCAAGCCATCACAACAAAGGTAAATTTAATTTCTTCAAATAATGCTACTTCTAATACTAACAAAAATACCTCTCTGAAGTAAAAAAAGAAAAAATTCTAGAAAAATAATTATAGACCTCCCAAGAAAGGTGGTGGTAATTATTACCACGCACAAAATCAACCAAAACAAAATAATGGGGGTTGTTTTATATGTGGCAAGAGTTGGCATATTGCAAGATTTTGCAGATTTCGCAAAAGTGGGACTGCTCCACAGGCCAACGAAACTGAAGAGCCATTTGTGGCTATGATAACAAACATTAATATGGTTGAAAGTACTGAGGGTTGGTGGGCAGACTCAGGTGCAAACCGTCATATTTGCTTTGATAAAAAATGATTCAAAATGTATACTTCTTTTGAATAACCTAAAGCCATCATGCTTGGTGATAATCATATCACTCAAGTGCTGGGAACTGGAGAAGTTGAGTTAACATTTACATCTGGAAGGGAATTGATCTTTAAAAGATGTGCTAATACTCCTTCAATGATGACGAATCTGATGTCAAGTTTTCTACTCAATAAGGCTAGCTTCAGGCTGATCATAGACTCTGACCAATGTGTGATTACCACAAAAGGTATTTTTGTGGGTAAGGTTTATGCATGTGATGGTATGTTTAAATTGAATATTGAGATGAATAAAGCATCTTCACCTTCTACGTATATGCTAGCTTCTACAAATTTTTGGTCATGCTCTTTTGTGTCATATTAATAGCCATTATATGGGAATCATGAGTAGCTTAGGATAATCAAAATGATTAAAAAGGATTTTGAAAACTGTGAAGCTTGTAGTAGACCAAAAATCACAAAATGAAATCATTTTGACTTCATAAGAAAAAATGAATTGTTAGACTTGATCCATAGTGATGTTTGTGAACTTGGAGGGATTCTAACTCATGGAGGGAATCTATATTTTGTCACTTTTATTGAAGACTTTTCTAAATATACTTATATTTATTTGATGAAACATAATAGTGATGTGTTTGAGAAGTTTAAAGAATACCTCCACGAAGTAGAAAATCACTTCGATAAGAAAATAAAAAGATTAAGAAGTGGTAGAGGTCAAGAATACAATTCAAATGAGTATAATTCCTTTATAAGAACATTGGGAATAATTAATGAAGTTACTCCACATTCTAAAGCATCTAATGGTGTTACCGAGAGGAAAAATATAACTTTGGTTGAGTTAACTAATGCCATGCTTATTGAATCCTGTGCACCTTCAAATCTTTGGGGTGAAGCTATTTTGAAAGCTTGTTATCTGTTAATATCTGTTAAATAGAGTGATAAAAAGTAAAAATTAACCCCATTTGAATTGTGGAAAGGTTATAAACCAAATTTGGGATATTTTAGGGTTTGGGGTTGTTTGGCCTATGTTAGGCTAACTGATCCCAAAATCTCTAAATTGGGTGTGAAAGTCAACACTTTGTACTTTTCTTGGTTATGCTTCCAATGGTACAACCTATAAATTTTAAAATCTTGGAAATAATGTGATTATTGAGTTAAGTGATGCAATTTTTCATGAAGAAAAAACTTCTTTTAATTTTAAAAATAGTGGGGGTCAAAGAATTGAGGAAAACATTTTATCTCTACCAAGCTCTTTTACTTCAATTTTGAAAAAAGAAAATAATGATGATTTTCAACCTAGAAGATGTAAAAGAATTAGAGTAGAAAATATTATCTTCCTTATTTTTATGTTTTTAATGTTGAAAATGATCCTCTTAGTTTAAAAGAAGCTCTGGCATCACTTGATGCAATTTTTTGAAAAGAGGCTATAAATGATGAAATGAAATCACTAATTTCGAATAAAACTTGGAAATTAGTTGATTTACCACCGGGTTGTAATACAATTTGTTGTAAATGGGTCCTTAGGAAAAAGTTGAAACCAGATGGTTCAATCTAAAAATATAAGGCAAAACTAGTTGACAAAGGTTTTAAATAATTGGAAGGTTTAGAATTTTTTGATACTTATTCACCTGTTACTAGAATAACATCCATTAGACTTTTGATTTGGCTGCAATTTTTGATTTACAAATTCACCAAATGGTTGTCAAAACTGCTTTTTTGAATGGGGACCAAAATGAAGAAATTTATGGAACAACCCGAAGGTTTTGTGGAAGCAGATCAAGAAAATAAAGTGAGTAATTGACTAAATCTCTATATGGCTTAAAGCAAACACCTAAGCAATGACATGAAAAATTTGATTCCTGCATGTTCGAGAATGGCTATAAATCAAATAAGTGTGACAAATGCATCTATTACAAATCTTGGAATAACTCACATGTTATAATTTGTCTCTATGTTGATGATTTGCTACTTTTTGTCTCTAATTTGAATGTGATTGAAGAGATAAAAGTCATGCTTAGTGGCCACTTTGCTATGAAAGATTTTGGTGAGGCAAATTTTATTTTGGGTATGAAAATTGGTCTAACATTTGATGGTATTTTTATTGATCAGTCGCAATATATTGAGAAAATTTTGAAAAAATATAATTTTCTTAATTGCAAACATGTGGCAACTCCTTTAGATTCAAGTATTCACTTATTTCATCTTAAAAGTGATGATGATATCTTAAATCAAAAGGAATATGCTAGCCTGATTGGCACTTTGTGATATTCGACTGATTGCACAAGACTTGACATTTCTTATGTAGTGGGAGTACTCAGTAGGTTTACAAGCAAACCAGGTATAGAACATTGGCATGCTATAACGAGAGTTATGAGATATTTACTTGGTAGAAAAAATCAGGCTTGTATTATAAAAAATATCCTGCAGTACTTGAAGATTTTGTGACGCTGACTGGATCACTTTATCAGGTGATTCTTGTTCTACTACTAGTTATATTTTTACTTTGGGTGGTGGTGCTATTTGTTGGAAATCTAAAAAACAAACTGTTATTGTTAACTCATGGAGGCTGAACTAATTACATTAGCTTTAGCTAGTGACGAAGCGAATTGAATAAGGGATTTATTATTTCAAATACCTTATTTTGATAAACCAATTCCTCCTATAGTAATTCATTGCAATTGGTAGAGTTCAAAACTGTTATTATAATTGTAAATCT
This sequence comes from Echites panduratus, assembly GCA_035221335.1. Taxonomy (NCBI): domain Eukaryota; kingdom Viridiplantae; phylum Streptophyta; class Magnoliopsida; order Gentianales; family Apocynaceae; genus Echites; species Echites panduratus. The sequence continues at coordinate 6,072 of JAWZTD010026589.1, forward strand.
AGACTTATAATTAGAAAACACAGTAATGTGAGATCTTATTTGACAAGTGGTGTTATAAATGTTGATTATGTCAAATCTTCTGATAATCTTGCAGATCCATTGAATAAGGCCTTAGCAAAAGAAAAGGTCTGGAGTATATAGAAAGGGATGGGATTGAAGCCCATAAATTGAAAAGTCATATATGAGGACACCCAACTTGGGGACTAGAGATCCTACAACCAGGTTCAAAGGGAAAACCGAATCATACGATGACTTGTATATGAGAAATGCACTGTTTAATTTTTGTCTCATCCCTATAGTGTGAGTGCATTTATCTTGTTACGATATGTGCAGGTTGAGTTTTAACTCTTAATGATAATTTGTATCTCTTATGAGTGGGATGTCAGAGTTACAAGAGCACCCTTGACAGATATCACCTATATGAGTGTGGAAGTAGGTCGCTTTCTATGAGAATGGGGCTTATTCTAAAAGACACTCATGAAAACTGGGATAGCACAAGGCCATAAAGTGTTGGCTATTAAACCTTATGTCAACACCTTGACAATTATATGTACAGTAATACTTTATTTCCCTTAAGCAGTCATAGTTCAAGTCTAAGACCACTACTGACTCTGGATTAGAGATTATTGTTCTACTAATTAGAGGTTCAACACAGAGCACACCTTCATTATGCATAATGGTCTCTCGTCAACTAGAATACTCTATTTATTTTTATATTAAAATGAGTGGGGGAATGTTGGTACATTTTAATATAAAATGTTATTATTATTATTATTATTATTATAAGATAATATAGAGGTTTCCTTTTCATTTATAAAACTAATCTCTTCAATCTAAAACTCCTACATTAAATATACTTCATTAATGTTGGTTTTAATTCTTCTTAGTTAAATGAAGAAAGCTTCTTTTACCTATATATATATGATGCTTTTCTTGCCTTGTTTAGTGAGCAAAAAAAAAAAAAAAAGAACAAGAGAAGTATACATAAGAGAGAAAGTATTAGTAACAAGAAAGAAAAGAAAGAAAAATTTTATTCTTGAGAGTCTTGTTTCTAGTTGAAGAAAGGTGTTTTTTGTTGTGAAGGTTTGGACTCAATATCTTGCCTAGAGATTATTGAGTCATACGAAGTGATCAGGCTGTTGTGTAATGAAGGGACAAGTCAAAGGTGTTACTGTTGAACCAGTGACAATATTTTGTTATAGTGGGCTTGAATCTCCTTAAAGAGAGCGAGATATCACTGCCTCAACCTAAAGTTTTTATACCTAAAGTTTTTATGAAAAAAACTATCTATTGAAATTGTTATATCTCCAACATGTTGCGTATCTATTACAAATCCCTATTCTTTACCCCTTTGGTGAGCCCATAATATCAAAGATTCTTTGCCCTCGAAATACTACAATTCGAACAGTGAATTAATTACAAATCTCGATTTTCTCCATTAGTCATACCTCATAGTTTGTGAAATGCGTCGTATAATCAACTAGATAAATCTTTCACTTCATTACTTCCTTTGCTAGACATTATGGTCTTCAAAAAAAAAAAAAAAATGTGATTGTGAGATTCAGAAGTAATTTTGGAACATCAAATAATTACTGTAAAGTTTCAGCATCCTGTGGCAGACTAAAGTGTAAAATTTCAACACTCTATGGCCGACTTCTTTCATAGCAAGTCGGCACTAGTTTGCTTACTATGTATGCGATAGGAAAAAACATACAAAAGAAACGCAAATGGAATAAAATACTATCAAAACTTACCATTTATAGTCATTGGTTTGGGGTGTGGGAGTTTCTATAAACTTTTTATAAACTTGTAGGTTGGTTAATTATTCCATAATTCTTGGTTAATCTATTCCATACTTGAATCTTTGACGAATTCGTATGAATTCAATTCCGCATTGAGATATTCTTTATGGTTGGGCCTAGATTTGAGAAATTTCAACCTGGAGGATAGCATCATTTTTGTATCAGAGCCTAGGTTTCAACAAAGGTTTGACTATCTTGTTTGTTTTTCTTCTTTGGTTCCTAAAGATCATATCTTTTTTCTTTACATCTATCCTAATTTATCTTTGTGATCAAATTATGCTGTGGTGAAGATTCAATTGTGAAAGTTATCATCTTTGTTGTTAAATTCGTACAAAAAAAAATTGTTGGAAAAGAAAATGGAAGAGAAAATCAAAAATTTTGGGCAAAATTGAAATCTTAAATTTGTTGAAATTGTTTGATTGGAGTTTGAGAAATATTGTGGAAGAAGAATTGAAGTTGAATTGAGATTGTTTGAATCCAAGATTGAGTTTCTTGATTTGGTTATAATTCAAAAGTTGCAGAAAATTTCTTTTTGATCACAAACTCTTTGAACTCCAAGTTTATCAAAAATACCTATTTTCAATTCTTTGATTCTTGAAAATTTATTTGATCAAAATTTGCTGATTGACCTAATTATTTGTTATTCTAACTTTCTTTGATTCTTATTTGTTGTATTCTTTGACTAATTGACAAGATTGTGAAAGTTTCTTACTTCTTAGTGGTTGGGAAGTTTCTCTAGAAGACAATTAAGAGCCTCAAAGAAGTTCAAGAGAGGAAAAAGGCTAAGAGTGTGAGTTCAATCGAGCAAGAAAAGCCAAAAAGAGTGCATACAAGAGAGAAACATGAGGAAAATATCTTTGTTTTCTTCTTGTTTTCTAACATTGAAGGAAAATCATGACCAAAGGAGGATCAAGTTCTTCACATTGATCAAATATGGGTGAAGATAAGTGCCATCATTGTTGAGAGATTACAACAACTATCAACTAACACGGCAGGGATGAGTGCCAAGATAGATAAAGTGGAAGAGAGGGTACATCATGTTGAGAACACTCCTCCTCAACAAGGAAGAAATCAACAACAGCCCTAAAGAAGTAGAGGAAGGGGAGGTCCTTTCCAAAGAGTTCTACAACGGGGAAGAATGATCCATGAGCAGTTGGAAAGAGTTGTTGATGAAGAAGATTGGGAATGTGAAGATGAAAAGCCAAGAGGGCATAGAGGACGGGATGTTAGTTTGGGATCTATTAAATTGACTATTCTTTCATTCAAGGGAACACATGATCCGGAAGTATACCTAGCTTGGGAGAGCAAGGTGGAACATGTTTCTGATCGCTATGATTACTCGGACGCTAAAAAGGTAAAGCTTGTTATAGTTGAATTGACTGATTATGCATTAACTTGGTGGGATCAACTATCTATAGCAAAGAGAAGAGCCAATAAGAGACCAATTTCTACTTGGTATGAGTTCAAGAATGTGATGAGAAGTTACTTTGTACCAGTTTATTATCAAAGAGAGTTGTACCAAAGATTGCAAACTCTATCTCAAGGTTCAAGGAGGTAGATGCTTATTTTAAGAAGATGGAGGTAGCTATGATGAGGATCAACATTATTGAGGATGAAGAAGCTACAATGGCCTGATTTTTATGTGGTTTGAACAAAGAGATAGCTGATCAAGTTGAGCTACATCACTACTTGTCTTTGCAAGAATTGGTAAATATGTCCACAAAGATTGAGAAGCAATTGAAAAGTAGAAGGGGACCTTATTTCAGAAATTTCAGTTCATCAAGGTTACCAAATTCAACAAATAAAGGGTCAAGTAGTTGGCCAAGGAAGGAGGGGAGAAGTTCAAAATTCCAGCCAAGGATGGGGAGCAAGAGTGAAATTTGTTTAGCATAAAACACCTCAAAGTGACAAAGGAAAAGGGCTGCTACAAACTTTTAGGGCTAGAGAAGTCAAGTGTTTGAAGTGCCAAGGGTATACACATTATACAAATCAATGTCCTAACAAAAGAAACATCTTGATTGAAAGAGGAATTGTTGAATCAGCTAGTGAAGATGAAGTAGAAGTCACGGCTGCACAAAATGAAGAAAAATCTGAAAGTGGTGAGAGATTGTAGCAGCTATCAACTAACATGGCTGAATAATAGTGGGGAAGTCAAGGTTGGAAAGCAAGTGAGAGTTCCTTTCTCAATTGGTAAGTACCAAGATGAAGTTATAAGTGATGTTGTACCAATGCAAGCTTTGCATCTATTGTTTGTTAGACCAAGGCAATTTGATAGGAGAATTGTCTTTCATAGGTACAAGAATCGATATACACTTGAGAAAGATGGAAAGAAGATAAAGGTAGAAGCCTTGAAGCCTCATGAAGCCCACATGGGTCAAAAGGCTATGATGGAGAATATGAGATTGTATTATGACAGTTTGAAAAAGAGTGGAATTAAATAAAATTCAAAAGAAATTGAGAGAAGAAAAGAGAGAAAAGCTGAGAAAGAAAAGAAAGAGGGAGAGATGAGAGAGAAAGAAAAGAGTAGAAGAAAAAGAAAAGAGTGAAAAGAAATTGATTGGTTATGCAAAAGAAAGAGAGATTAAGAGTGTTTGTTTGAGTTATAGACCCATTGTCTTGATTATGTACAAACATTCTTTAACTTCTACTTCTGATACTTCTTTTCTTGATACTAATCCTTCTTTGCCTAGTGAAATTTACTCTCTTTTGCAGGAATACAATGACGTATTCCCGGAGGAACTACCTAAAGAGTTGCCCACCTATTAGAGGGACTAAGCACCAAATCGACTTTGTTTCGGGAGCACCATTATAAAAGAAGGCTGCCTATATGAATAATCTGAAAGAGACAAAGGAGCTATAAAGGCATGTTGAAGAGCTCTTAGAGAAGGGGTATATAAGAAAAAGCATGAGTCCTTATGCACTCCCAGTCATTCTAGTGCTAAAGAAAGATAGTAATTGGAGAATGTGTGTAGATTGCAGCACCATCAACAAAATCACAGTAAAGCATTGCTTTCCTATTCCTAGGTTAGATGAGTTGAGTGGTAGCAAATGTTTTTCAAAGATTGATCTGAAAAGTGGCTATCATCAAATTAGAATGAAAGAGGGTGATGAATGGAAGACAACTTTTAAAACTAAACAGTGTTTATATGAGTAGGTTGTCATGCCATTTGGCTTAACTAATGCACCTAGCACTTTTATGAGATTGATGAATTATGTTCTCAGGGATTGTTTTTGTCTATTTTGATGATATTCTAATTTATAGCAGAAGTATTGATGAGCATGTTGGTCACTTGCAAACTGTTTTTGACATGCCTAGGAGAGAACAATTGTATGGAAATTTGAAAAAGTGTTCTTTTTTATTTACAAAAAGTAATATTTCTTGGATATATTATTTCTTCGAATGGTGTTCAAGTTGATAATGAAAAGGTTAAGGCAATTAAGGATTGGCCCATACCAAAGACGGTAAGTGAGGTAATAAGTTTCAATGGGTTGGCATCCTTCTATCACAGGTTTGTGCCTAATTTTAGCACTATAGCTGCACCTCTTATCAAAGTGACCATAGCAAAGGTAAAGTTTAGATAGGAAAATGAGCAAGAGAGTGCATTCAATAAGCTGAAAGAAAAGCTTGCATGTTCACCTAATTTTATCATTTCCCGATTTCTCCAAACTATTTGAAATTGAATGTGATGCATCAAGGGTGGGGATTGGAGCTGTTCTTATGCAAGATAAGAAGCCTATTGCTTACTTTAGTGAGAAATTAAGTGGTGCTTCTTTGAATTATTCGACTTATGATAAAGAATTGTTTTTTGTGATAAGGTCAGTAGAGCATTGGTAGCACTACTTATAGCCGAAAGAGTTTGTCATACACACCGACCATGAGTCATTGAAGCATTTGAAGGGACAAACCAAGATGAGCAATAGAGACGCAAGATGGGTAGAGTTTATAGGGATGTTTGCGTATGTCATCAGGTTTAAACAAGGTAAGAAAAATATGATTGCGGATGCATTATCTAGCAAGTATACTCTTATCACTACTCTTGGTGCAAAATTACTTGGTTTTGAACTTATAAAAGAGTTATATGAGAATGATGATGATTTTAGGGTTGTGTATGTAGCAAGTAAGAATGGTGCATATGATAAATATTATTTGCATGATGGCTTTCTGTTTAGGGAAAATAAGTTGTATATACCTAAGTGTTCAATTAGAAAATTACTTGTGATTGAAAGTCATAGGGGAGGTTTAATGGGACACATTGGAATTGCAAAAACTTTAAACACTCTTAAGGAACATTTTTATAGGCCCCATATGAAGAAAGAAATGCTTAAAGTATGTTCTAATTGTGTTGTTTGTAAGAAAGCTAAATCAACATTACAACCACATGGATTATATATGCCTTTACCAATTCCTAGTGCACCTTGGGAAGATATATCTATGGACCATGCTCTTGGCTTACCCAGGTCTAGGTGAGGGAAAGATTCTATATTTGGGTAGTTCACAGATTTTCTAAGATGGCTCATTTTGTTACATCTTCAATGGTTGATGATGCACCTCATATGGCAGATTTGTTCTTTAAAGAAATTGTTAGACTGCATGGTATACCTAAAACTATTGTTAGTGATAGGGATGCTAAATTTCTAAGTTACTTTTGGAAAGGTTTGTGGGGAAAATTGGAAACAAAATTACTATTTTCTACTACTTGTCACCCTCAAACTGATGGCCAAACTGAGGTTATCAATAGAACATTGGGAAGTTTATTGAAAGCTATCATAACAAGAAATTTGAGATCTTGGGAATAATGCTTGCCTTATATTGAGTTTGCATATAATCGTTATGTTCATTCATCTACTCATTTTTCACCATTTGAATTAGTTCATTGATTTAACCTTTTAACTCCATTGGATTTAATGCCTTTACCTGTGAATGATATCCATAGATTAGATGGTAGCAAGAAAGCTGAGAAAATAAAGCAAATACATGGCAAAACAAGGGAAAATAGTAAAAAAAAAATACTCAAAGGTATGAAAAACAATATAATAAGGGAAGGAAATCAGTGAAGTTTGAAATTGGTGATTGGGTATGGATCCATTTACGAAAAGAGAGGTTTCCTCAAGCTCGAAAGACTAAGCTCGATCAAAGAGGAGATGGACCATTTCAGATTGTTGAGAAAATCATTGATAATGCATGTCGAGTTGATCTCCAAGGTAAGGACAATGTAAGTTTAACATTTAATGCTTGTGACCTTTCTCCTTTCGATGTAGATGATGCCGATTCGAGGACGAATCCTTTTGAGGAGGGGGGATTGATGGAGATCAAGCCCTAAGATTACCAATTGGACCTATTACAAGGGCAAGAGCTTCAAAGATGAGGAAAGCTTTGGTATCATTCATTCAGCGAAAAGAAGAACTGTTTGATTTTGCAGAGTTTCTACAAAGGTCAAAGCTTGAAGAATTCCATGAAGAAAAGAAGCTTCGGAATGTGATAATAATTGAAGGGTTTGAACACTCAAATTAGACCATAACTCAAATTGCTTTCGTTTTCCTATTTCGTTTATATTTTTAATTGTTTTAGTTAGTTACTTTAAAGTTAATAAGAGTCCTATTATGACTTAGTTAAGTTTTAATTGTTTTAGTTAGTTACTACAAATAAAAGTCCTACTAGGATTTGCAAAAGTTTAGAACAAGTCTTGGACTATAAATACATCCTTTCTTTGTGACTTTTTACAAGATATTCTTTTCTCTTATGAGAGTGAATTCCTTCAAGATCAAAATTGATCTTTTGTGAGAGTTTCGCATAGAACTTCATAGGGTTCTTGAGAGACTTTCTTAAAAGGCTCACTACTACTTTGGTTTGGGGTGTAGGGAGTTTCTATAAACTTGTAGATTGGTTAGAGTTATTCCAAAATTCTTAGCCAATCTATTCCAACTTGAATTGATGACAAATTTGATTTCGCATTGAGATGTTCTTTAGGGTTGGGCCTAGATTTGATTCCTTCAATGAAAAGGAACATGTCATTAAAGTAGTTGGAAAAATTATCTCAACTTCTTGAATGATAATGATTCCAACTATCCTATCATGCAAACAGTAAGTTAGATAATAAGTAAAACCATACTCGGTGAAGCTTCTGCTTTTAAGAAGCGGAAAAAAAATCCATTGTAATAATTCCACATATCCTAGTCATTTTTGTTGCTAGCTCAACCTTCATTTTATAAGCAGTTATAGCCAACCATCACTAACTAGAGATTATACTTGCCATTTAAGTTTAAATCTACCATCACAACCAAGGAACGAGAATTTGTAAATTTTAAGATAATGAGAAAGGATAAATATCATAAAAGGAGAAAAGAATAAAGAACAATACTTTACAAAAAAAGATCTAATATAAGATCTATATTTGCAACTGAACAAAACAGCGACATCTGAAATAAAGGAATAGGAAGTCATAGGACCAGGATATGAGGTCAGTTTTCTTTTATTGAAACAATATTATAAAAACTTCCAGTCTAATTTCCACGTTTCAATTGTAATTTGAAGTTCCTCTTCTAAATAGACAAAATATTTGCAATCTAAACTATATACTCAGAGTGATCAGGCCACATAATTTGCACAAGAGTTTGCAACAGAGATGGTCAGGGATAAAGGAAATGCGGATAGGCAGATTTCAACAGATTAGGAGAAGAACTGAAAGTGAGAGAATTTGTAGAAAATTAAAGTATAGTTTCCCAAGATTTCTAAGAAAAATGAAGATAAAACATTGTCATCATGGAACCAATAGAAATAATACAAGTTGAAGAAAGCTCAAAACGAAAGGATAGTATGTCATGGAACGAGAAAATGAAGTCAATGTTCATATCCAAACATAATTCTTACCAAATTTATCTGCAGCTTCCATCTGTTAGTTATCAATTGAGGTGTTTTAAATCGACAAATAAGAGAATTGGAATCAAAATCCACAACACAAAACAACAAGATTACACTTTCGGCACATGAGAGTGAAAATTAGCTAGTAGGTAACCGTTACGAGAATAGATGGATTGCTTAAAAGAGAATGTCAAGAACTTCCTTCACAGAAGGGTACAAGTTAGACAATCAAGAGATGTTGCACTGACCAATAGACTAACATAATTATTGCTTTCAAGAGAATACCAATCCCATGATGAAGCCCGAAACTTCGAAGGAAAGAAATGAGATAATTTTAAACACCACGGAGTCAAAAGAAATAAAAACCAATTTGAAATAAGCTCCAAATATGAGGAATGGGATGTCATGGAACAAGAAAAAAGGGACAAGTTCCACATACAATCACTAGTATTTCTAATTAAACTCAAATTTCCATCTCTTAGTTTTCAATGGAATTTTTCTTAATAGGACACAAACAAAAGATGTCGACATAGAAGACTCAACATGGAACAATGAGGTCATGCTTTCTACACAGAAAAGTGAAAAAGAGATTAACAAGCATGAAGAAAATTCAGTTAGTGCAAGTATTGATAGGTTAACCATAATCACCTCTAAAAGCATATCAAGAACTTGCTGAAAGCTCCAGTTCAGTGCCTGACATTTCCGAGGAAAGAAATTTGATAATGTTAGGCACCATAGTGACAAAAGAAATAAAATTAGTTGACGAAACCTATAAACAAGAGGAATGGGGTATCATGGGACCAGAAAAAGAGGTCAGCCTCTATGTTTGTCATTGTAATGTCTTAAAGCTTCAATAAAAGATAAGTCCCGAAGCTTCTTTTTTTCATTGTTTTCTTAAAACTTGGTTCCATTCCACATATCTTCAAAATCAAAGAACTCTTCCTGTCCTTGAACAAATATCACCAAAGCTTTACGTATCTTTGAAGCTCTAGCTCTCTAGTTATAGTAATAGGTCCTGAAGGCATCCTGGAGCTTGATCTCCATCACTAGAGTCTCTAAATGAAGTTCTTCTTTAAGTTTTTTGATCAAATAGAATTATTAATTGCCATAGTTCATTTGTCCTCAAACGTATGACTGGACATTTAGGAATTCTCGGCTTGCCATCACTTCAAGTACTTCTTTGATCTCCATTGGTAGTTATCCAATCAAATATATGTGGCATGGCTAATTTCAGTTAAGAAATGGACAATGGAGAAATTTAGTTTGTTTTGTAGTAGATAGCATAAATGAAAAGAATAATATTCATATATAGAGATTGATTGCAGAGAGATTTAAATATTTTTGACAATGTAGAAGATGGATAAAGCTAAGTTATTATAGGACATATTCATGTACCTAGGAGAAGATAAAGAGATTTGGATGCAGACCCATTTCCAAAAATACCAAGTGGACCTATCACAAGATCAAGGGCTTCAAAGTTAAGACAAGCATTGATGATCTTCATTCAAG
>JAWZTD010026600.1:0-16233 GCA_035221335.1 Echites panduratus
GGAAAAATAACTTCAATTTCAGTCACAAATCTTCTTCAAACATTCAGTTGTTCAAATCCCATAAGATCACAATTCAAGACACAAATTTTTGTCACTTTTTTTTCCATCTTTTTTTCTTGCTGCCCAGTTTTTTATTTTTATTTTTATTTTTTACTGTTTTGTTGTCCAAAATGTTCTCAATCATAGACTTTGAAAAGATTTGACCTCTTTTTTTTTTGTACTTTTCGTTTATGAAGCTAAAAGAAGCAACATAACACTTAACATAATTGAATTAGCCCTTGTGTTTCGCATTAGGCTAAGTTCATACAACAATTGATCACAAGATGGGTAGGATAGATTTTAAAGAACAAAGTAACAAGCACATATAAGACCATAAGAGTTCAAAGAAGCAAAATATGATCTTAACAGAAAAACAAGAAAACAATAGAGATAGTCAAACCTTAGATGAAGAACCAAAGGTCTAATACCAATTTATATGATGTGACTCTTGCTTTGGTGAAGAAATCAAAGAAACACACAAACCATACCAAGAAGAAAGGATTTCATCTATGGTTTATTTTTGGATTAGTTAGAGTGATATATGAAAAGGATTCTCATCAACCACCCTCTCGATTTGGAAGGCTAATCGACACCCTAATCCCTTAGTAATTGATTGTCCTAGTGTAATTCTCTATGAACCCTAGGAGAGTCTTGGAAGAATTCACATAAAATACCTAAGTCTTGTACTAACACATAAATGTGTAGAGAAATGTTTTTGATTATCAAGGAGTTCCATTGTCTTATATGAAAGAGATTATTTATAGTGTTTTGGCTAGCTAAAACCCTAATACAAAAGTTCAGCCATTTAATTGCACAAAAGAGCCCTTAACTATGCAAGAATTAAAATAATAACAAATGTCCAAAAACGAAAATCACTATAGCACCTCTGTTACTATAGTAATTTGATCACTGAAGCAACTTGGTTACTATAGATCCCTCATCATTTTGGATGCTTTATTGGCTGGAAATGTAGCTTCCAATCCCCGCAATTGTTGATACATTCCATAACTTCTTGATAGCACATTCATCATCCAATTTGGTTGCTTCAAAAATGACTTCAAAGTTATGTTGTTCTCCTTCTCTTGAAGATGTGTAACTAAAGCTTACCTCATCTTGTTTGCTCATGCCCATGTGATAGGTTCATGAGGTATTGATGGTGTTGGGTCTTTATCAATTAGAGTTTATTAAGAACTTTAAGAAAGTTCAAGAGTGGTAAAAGGCTGAGAGAAATGAGGTCAATAGAGAGAGTAAAAGCCTTGATTGAGAGCTATGCACGAGAGGAAGGTCAGGACATATATTCCTTACTTTCTTGTTTGTACATTTTTGTAGGTGAAACATGTATAAAACATCATCTCAAGCTAACTATTCCACACTTTTGGCGAGAATGGAACAATTGTCAAACGAAATAAAGAATTGGATAAGGAATTTGAACACCAAGGTTGGGAGTTTAGTAAGAGTGGTAGATGAGCACCAATCTAGACCTTCTAGAATACATGTGCAAATTCAAGAGACACTTCATGAATTGAAGAAAGTTGAAGATAATGAGACACTTCATGAAGGTAATGATAAAAAAAAAAATCTTATTCGTTACAAGATGCTAAATGTTTGAGAAACTATGTAGCTTGATGATTGATCATGACGTGAGGTGAACTATGTAAGTCAATATGTGGTGGAAAGATTGGAGCTTAAGTGTAAGAGCAATCCAAACCCTTATATGCTACTAAATGTTGAATGGGGGTGAGAAGGTTTTGGTTGATAAGCAAGTGAAAATACCTTCTTCCATTGGGAACTATAAGGATGAGGTACTTTGTGATGTGGTTTTTATGCAAGCAACTCCTTTGTTACTAGGGAGGCCTTGGCAAATGGGAAACGGAGCTCCATATGATGAATGCCATAACAACTACACCTTCAAGAAGGATGGAAGATGAGTAAATCTAAGATCATTGACACCACAAGCAGCCCAAGATGATCAATTGTTGATAGAGAAAATGATGGAAAAGTTCTATGCAAAGAATGAAGAGTCTCCGGTTGAGAAGAAAGAAGGGTTTTCAAGTGAGGAAGAGAGAAATTGATGTGATTCTTCCCGAGACCCTTTTTGGCGGGGTCGTAATCGCACCGAAGACAAGATTTCACCTAGGTTTCGGTTTGGACTAGTTAGAATGACCTATGGGATAGATTCCCATCAACCATTCTCTTGATTCGGAAGACTAATCAATAACCTAATCCAAGTAATTGATAGCCCTAGCGTAATTATACAAGAACCTTAAAAGAGTTTTGTAAGAATCTCACAATTCTAAATAAAGTCTTGATTTTTGCCATGAGAGCAAAGAAGAATCATTGCTTCAATTTTCATTCATCTCAAAATTGTTGTGTGATACAAGGAAGAATAGCTTTTAATAAGCCAAAAACTAACTAAACAAGGTTGGAAAAATATTGCACAAAAGGCCCAAGACTATAAAGAAAATACAAGCTAAAAACGAAAGGAAAAGAATGAAAATTCATTTCGGGAAAAAGTTTAGCGCCAGACAAGGTTACTGTAGCATGCTGGACATCTTCTGTTTTGTGGCAAAATTTGCCCTACTATCAGCCTAGCGCCGGACAGAAGCTTCTGGGCTCCCGACAGCTCTATTTCCCCACTTTTTAGCACCAATTTTGTGCATTCTTCTTGCCAAGTTGAAGCCCCTTTTAAACCATGTTTTCTTTATCAAGATTATGGCATGAAATTGAGCACATTCGAGCCACTAAAAATGAGACATTACTCTAGTTTTTTACATCCATAATCTTCATGAAGTGTTAGTGTCACGCCCCGAAATCCAGATGAACACGACTGAACCTGTAAGGTATTTTCCCCAAGTCCTAAGCGCTAAACAAATAAAAAAAACAATATCCTTTATATAAATAATGGTCCTAATTTTTTTTTCTTTTCTAAAGTTCAATCCTCACTAATAGAAAAGACAATTAAAGCTTAAATTTAAAATTCTCCAAAAAAACATAAATTCATCAGAGCAAACTTATAATAATAATAGATTTTGAATTCTCTAGTAATAGTCTGAATCTTCTCCACTTTCACTTCCTGAAACTTCTGAATCTGCAAGGGTGAGTAAAAGTAAGCAAAAATCTCAGTGAGTAAAAGGAAAAATCTCCAAATTTCTTTAACATCCAAAATGTTTAATATTTCTTTTAATCGTTCACGCTAACAAAAATAAATTTGATATTTATCATTCAAACAGATATAGACAATTCAAAAATCAAACAAAGCATTCAAGTAACTGACAAATAATTTATGGCTCAAAGTAAAATACAGGCAAGTTGGTCTATTAATGAATTCAGTTATAAATGTTTCTCCGACTAGGTAGACCTGACTGACAAATGAGTGAGTTTTTTCACCATGCCCAATGGGTTCAAAACTGATAAAAGTGGAACTTGTTCCTCCAACAGTCAAATAAATCATCTTGAGCCAAAATCAAAACATTTCTAATTAATTAGAAAATCTTAAATAAAAAACAGCTACTAATTTTAGAAATTTCAACCCAAACTTAACATTTAAAGTATAGATATATAATGGAAAATAAATCAAAATAAAACCCCAAATAATAAGTTAAATACAACATTATTAAATTGAACCACATCTCACTTTTTACTTCTAAAAGATGACTGAATTTACCAATATAAAATCATCATCATCATCATCATCATCATCATCATTATTATTATTATTATTATTATAGTTTACACTAAATCAACAGTAACATAAGTTTCTTTTTTTTTTTTGGTTTCTTTAGCATGGAAATCAAGGCATGTAGAAATTCTTTTGCTGCGTTCAAATTTCTTTCTTTTCCTTTTTTGCACTGAAACAGAAACTTACTTCCGTTTTTTTTCACGGAATTAGCCGAATAGAAGCATGGAGTTTTATTTCCTTTTTTTTGGGCATAGAAACCGAAAGATGTAGAGAAACCATTTTTTTTTCTTTCAGAAACCAGAATACACACAACAGAAATATCTTACTCAAAGAAAAACATAAAAATACACTGATCCTCACAACAACAACTTTTCATTAAACAATATTTTAAAATCAGTTTTTTTTTATGCAAATCAAAGTGAAGAAGATTCCAATTACTCACCTCTTAGTACGAACCTTGACTGGCTAAATCAGACACTAGATCGCCCTTGCTGGCACCTACCAGAATTAATATTCAATGATCAAAAAGTTCCTAAAAAAATTTCCTAATAGTATATATATATATATAAATATTCGAGGATTTTGAGGTATAACTTACCCACTTAAATTCCTTCTGGTAACCTTTTTGTTTCACGATTTCCAAGAAAGTCTGAAATGGTACCGCTGTTATTCGACGCTGGAAATTAAGACGCCAGTGAGCTTCTGACTAAAAAATTAGGATCATATCCAATTTATTCTAGGTTTACCCTAATGGGCTTGTGGGCCTAATTAAACTTAACCTGAAAGATTTAATAAAACTTATATTGGTTTAGTCCATATCCAAAAATTGTCTGGCCGTCATATTCTCCCCTACCAATTAAAAGTTTTTGTCCTCAAAACTTGACATACCTTGGTAAAAAAGGTGTGGGTACTTCTGTCTCATATTTTCTTCAAGCTCCCAAGTGGCTTCTCGGGGTGTATGGTTAGACCATTGTACCTTAACATAAGGTATGGTTCTCCTTCTCAATACCTGATCTTTACGATCCACGATCCTTAGATTGAATTCTTCATACGCAATACTTTCATTAACATGTAGTGTCTCAATCTCAAGAACATGACCAGGATCACTTATATATTTTCTTAATTAGGACACATGGAACACATCATGTATCCGTGATAAAGCAGGGGGCAAATCTAACTTATAGGCTAAATCCCTAACTCGTTGCAATATTTCAAAAATTCCAATGTATCTAGGAGCAAGCTTCCCACTCTTACCAAAACGAATTACACCCTTTAAAGGCGAAACGCATAGATAGACTTTTTCTCCCATTATAAACTCCAAAGGTGTCCTTTTGTTATCAGCCCAACTTTTCTAGCCATCTCGAGCTACCTTTAATCTTTCTCAAATTATAAGTACCTTCTCCAAGATGATTTGTACAAGTTCTGGGCCAGCGATTTGTTTTTCTCTAATGTCATCCCAACATAATGGTGACCCACACTTGCGTCCATAGAGAGCTTCATACGTAGCCATCCTTAAACTTGCTTGATAACTGTTATTATTTGAAATCTCCACCAATGTTAGATAATCAATCCAACTCCCCTTAAAATACATTACACAAGCTCCCAACATATCGTCTAAAATCTGGATTGTCCTCTCCAATTAACCATCTGTTTGTGGGTGAAAAGCAGTACTAAGAGTTATTGTAGTTCCCAATGCTTGATTAAAACTTTTCCAAAACCTTGAAACAAAACGAGGATCCCTATCCGACACTATACTCACAGGGACTCCATGTTGCCTCACCATAGTATCCATATACATTTTCACTAGCTCGTCCATTGATAATGAAATTTTCATTGGTAGGAAATGTGCAGTCCTGGTTAATCGATCCACAACGACCCAAATTGTGTTCTTTCCATTTCTAGTTCTATTTAAACTTGTCCCAAAATCCATGGTGATATGCTCCCATTTCCAAATTGGTATTTCTAATAGTTTCAAGAGTCCAGCAGGTCTCTGATGTTCTGTTTTAACTTGTTGACACACCAGACGCCTTGGCACATACTCTGCAATCTCTTTCTTCATTCCGTTCCCCTAAAAATTTCTCTTGAGATCTCCATACATCTTTGTAACTCCAGGATGAACCAATAGTTTGGAGTTATGTGCTTCGTTGAGTATCTTAGTCTTTAATTCAGCATCATTGGGCACACAAAGTCGTCATTGAAACTTCAAACTTCCATCGTCGGGCCTCTCAAGCTTTGGCTTATCGACTTTAGTCATCAAAACCACATCATTTTCTTGAGCATTCCTTATTTGCTCTAACAAACTAGGTTATGCCAATAGAGCAGTAAGGTATTCCTTATTAGTTGAAACCAAATCAATCTCTAACTTATCAAATTCTGCTACCAACTGTTCTTGTTGTGTGATCATAGCTGTCAACCTTCCGAATGGTTTCTTACTTAAAGTATCCCCCACCATATTCGCCTTTCCTGGGTGGTAACTAATCTTCAGGTCATAATCCTTGAGTAACTCTAACCACCGTCTTTGTCTCATATTCAACTCCTTCTGAGTGAACAGGTACACAGACCCTTATGATCTGTGAAAACTTCACACTGCTCACCATAAAGATAATGTCTCCAAATTTTTAAAGCAAAAACCACCACAGCTAGTACTAAATCATGGGTGGGGTAATTCTGCTCATAAGGCTTCAACTATCGTGATCCATAGGCAATCACCTTATCCTTTTGCATCAACACACATCCAAGTCGATTTTTGGAAGCATCACTATAAATAATATAATCACCACAATCAGATGGAAAAGCCAAAATAGGTGTTGACACCAACCTTCTTTTTAATTCTTGGAAGCTTTCTTCACATGCCGGATTCCATTCAAATTTTGCTCCTTTTTGTTTCAATTTTGTTAATAGTGAAGCAATGGATGCAAACCCTTGCACAAACTTCCTATAATAACCTGCTAAACCCAGGAAACTTCTTATCTTCGTAGCATTAGTTGGTATTTTCCAATCTACAATAGCCTCAATCTTTTTGGGATCTATCTAAATACCCTCTCCAGAAATGGCATGTCCAAGAAATACAACCCTATCCAACCAAAATTCACACTTGCTTAGTTTCTCATATAACTGTTCTTTCCTTAAGATTTGCAAAACGACCCTTAATTACATGTTTCATTTGTTCCTGATTGGAAGTAGAATAAATCATTACATAATCAATAAAACTACCACAAATTTATCTAACTGCTCCTTGAATACTCCGTTCATTAAATCCATAAATGTTGCAGGAGCGTTAGTCAAACCAAATGGCATCACTAAAAATTCATAGTGCCCATACCTTGTTCGAAAAGTAGTTTTATGAATATCTGTCTACTTAATCCTTAGTTGATGGTAACCAGATCTCAAATCAATCTTAGAGAATATACGAGCTCCTCTCAGTTGATCAAATAAATCATCAATCCTAGGTAATGGATACCTATTCTTAATGGTGATCTTGTTTAGCTCTCGATAATCAATGCAAAGTCTTAAGGTGCCATCCTTTTTCTTCACAAACAGGGCTGGGCTCCCCATTGAGATACACTAGGTCTAATAAACTTCATGTCTAAAAGTTCCTGTAACTATGTTTTTAACTCTTTCAACTCTACTGGGGCCATCCTATGTGGAGCATTAGAAATAGGTTTTACTCCAGGGACTAGATTGATCTCAAAATCTATTTCTCTTTCAGGTGGTAATCCAGGCAACTCCTCTGGAAACACATCAGGGTATTCCGAGACTACGTGTATATTCTCAAGTTTAAGTTCCTTCTTCGAATCCACCATATAGGCTAAAGAACCTTCGCATCCTTTTCCTAAAGCTTTTTGTGCCTTCATAGAAGAAATAATCGGGACTAATTTTCTATCACTATCACTTAAACCACCTTGAAATAACAATTATGAATTTTTCAAAGTTAAGAGCTTAACCCTTTTTCCCCGACAATCCACATGGGCACTGTTATTTGACAGCCAATCCATGCCTAAAATCACTTCGAAATCTCTCATATCAATTAGAATAATATCAGCTTTAAATTCCACTTCATCAATTTGAATAATATTATCCCTAAGAATCCACTTAAATATCAATACTTTATCACTTGGCATAGAACGTCTAATTGAACAGGCTTAACTTGAAGCATTGCAACTAATTTTTGAGAAATAAATGAATGAGTAGCACCAAAATAAAAAAGAACTCTAGCAGGTATAGAGTTAACCAAGATGATACCTGTAACCACATCGCTCGCAGTTTCTGCATCAGCCTTGGTTAAAGCAAAAACTCTTGCATTTGGCTTTTGTTTCGTTGAGTCTCTCGATTTAATTGCTGACGATGCCTGAGAAGGGCATTCACCTATCTTATGTCCTATCTTTCCACAAAGGAAACAAGCACCAGTCTTCCATCTGCACTCCCCTGGATGAATACTTTTGCACCTGTCACAAGGTTGTAGTTGATCCTTGGTTGAATTCTGCTTGGATTGGTGGCTTTTCTTTCCCTAATGATGATCTCTTGTTGAAACTTTTGATGCTCTGCCATGATCTTCAATGAGTCTTGTCCTTTTGTTTCCTCTGGTAGCATCAGCTCTCTTAAGGTCAGCTTCATGCTAAGGGCAATCTCATACACATCCTCATACTTTTGAGATCAAAATGCAGACATTCTACCCTGAATTCTTGCCAACAAACCTTCTTAAAGCGAATTAACTTCAACCCTTCATTAGTCATTAATTCTGGAACAAAGCGTCCCAAAGCATTAAGCTTGGCTGCATACTCCACCACCGACATATTCTCTGTTTGCTTCAAAGTGAAGAACTCTCTTTGACGCTCCATACGTAGAGTTTCTGGAAAATAATTGTCTAGAAAAGCTTTCTTGAACACATCCCATGTTGGGGAATGGTCAGTGAGGGTATAGGCCGGTGCTGCACCATCCCACAATTTCTCAGCCTCACCAGTTAGAAATGAAATTGCTAAATCCGCTCTAGCATCCTCCGAGACTTCAAGTAGTCTAAAATTATTTTCCAATTCCCTTATGCACTTTTCGGCCTTCTTCGGATCGGTAGCCCCTTCAAAATTTGACATGTTTGCCTTGTGAAGTCTCTCGTAGAAGAACCTCGCAATATCAACTACTTTCCTATTTCTTTGCTCTTGTTCCTCTTGACACCTTTGTTGTTCCGCTTGCAGTTGTTGTTGTGCCTGCATAGTCCGGGCCATCATTTAAAGTGCAGATACCAAATCTTTATGCATAGGTGCCACAAGCATAGTAGGAGCCTGAGTTTGGCCTGTTGAGGGTGCACCTTCATTTCTTCTAGTGGAAGGTACTCGTCCAATGAGCCCAACCAAAGGTATATCCAAATCCTCACTATTTCTTGAGTTTCTAGCAACTCCGGGGTTAAGTCTTCGAGAGGTTTCACAGCATCCAGCCATCTAATTCAATACCCAATAACGAGGAAATTTAAATCTAACTAGTCTCTCGAATATAAAAAATAACATTTAATAGTATGCAACCATAATATTTTCCACAGAAGAAGGTATTAAATAACATAAAATCTATTAAAAGAACTTTACTAATACAGAAATACACAATTTCAAATCATAATATCCCATATTCCATATCCTATTTTTTGAAAGCAAGAAAGGAACAGAAATATCAAATTGACCTATGGATAATTTCTAATTCCCAATGCTAGACTAAGATTGTCTTCCATTCTCCTTAGCTTGTATCTTAAGTTCGAGTTCTTCAACTTCGATGTTCTTTCGGGTCATCCGCTTCTCTAGCTCTATGACTCTTCCCGTAGTTTTTGTAAGTTCAATCTTCCAAGCTATTTTCTTCCTTTTGAGTTCCTCTACCTCAACTTTAAGTTTCTCTCTTTGGGAGATGGCTTCTTTCAAATAAAGGTCTTTATACTGATTATCTTTCTCTAATTGTTCTACTTGTTCCTTCATATTCTTAGACATTATTGAAATATCGACTCATTCTTTAAGTAGCTAGACATACTTCTTCTTGCACACGAAATCTCCCAAAGGCCATGAACTTCTCGACTCGATACTGTTATTTGATCCAACCATTCTAAACCAAAAATAAATAGATAAATAAATAAAATAGTAAAAAATTAAATAAAATACAAATTATAATAATAACAACAAAATCAATTTAAACCACATATCCCAGACAATTTACTATCATCACAACTGTCCAACTCTCCCATCTAATTCCATATCCTCTAAATCAAATACTTAAACCCTTCCCAAGGATCTAAATCCATGCTCTGATACCACTAAATGTCATGCCCCTAAATCGAGACGAACACGACTGAACCTGTAAGGTATTTCTCCCAAGTCATAACCCTCAAACGAATAACAAAAACAATATCCTTTATATGAATAATGGTCCTAAATTTTTTTTCTTTTCTAAAGTTCAATCCGCACGAATAGACAAGATAATTCAATCTTAAATTTAAAATTCTTCAGAAAAACATTAATTCATCTAAGCAAACTTATAATAATAATAGATCTCGAATTCTCTAATAATATTCTGAATCTTTGCCACTCTCACTTCCTAAAACTTCTGAATCTGCAAGTAAAAAGTGAGCCAAAAGCCCAGTGAACAAAAGGAATAATCCCCAAATTTCTCTAACATCCAAAAAGTTTAATATTTCTTTTAAGCATTCATACTAACAAAATAAATTTGATATTTATCATTCAAACAGATATACAGAATTCAAAATTCAAACAAAGTATTCAATTCACTGACTAATAATTTATGGCTCAACGTAAAATACAGACAAGTTGGTCAATTACTGAATTCAGTCCTAACTGTTTCTCCAGCTAGATAGGCCTGACTGAACAAAATGGATGAGCTTTTTCACCATGCCCAATGGGTTCAAAACTGATAAAAGTGGAACATGTTCCTCCAACAATCAAATAAATCATCTTGAGCCAAAATCAAAACATTTCTATTAGAAAATCTTAAATAAAAAACGGTTACTAATTTTAAAAATTTCAACCCAAACTTAATATTTAATGTATAGATATATAAAGAAAAATAAATCAAAATAAAACCCCAAATAATCAGTTAAATACAACATTATTAAATTCAACCACATCTCACGTTTGACTTGTAAAAGATGACTGAATTTGCTAATGTAAAATCATCATCATCATCGTCATCATCATCATCATCATCATCATCATCATCATCATCATCATTATTATTATTATTATTATATGTAGTTTACACGAAATCAACAGAAACATAAATTTCCTTTTTGTTTCTTTTGCACGGAAATCAAGGCATGCAGAAATTCTTTTGTTGCGTTCAAATTTCTTTCTTTTTCCCTTTTTGCATGAAAACAAAAACTTACTCTTTTTTTTTCACGGAATTAGCAGAATAGAAGCATGGAGTTTTCCTTCCTTTTTTTTTGGGCACAGAAACCGACAGATGTAGAGAAACCATTTTTTTTTCAGAAACCAGAATACACACAACAGAAATATCTCACTTCAAAGAAAAAGTTAAAAATACACTGATCTTCATAACAACAACTTTTCATTAAAAAATATTTTAAAATAATTTTTTTTTATGCAAATCAAAGTGAAGAAGATTCCAATTACTCACCTCTCAGTACGAACATTGACTGGCTAAATCAGACAATCGATCGCCTTTGCTAACACCTACCAGAATTAATATTCTACAATCAAAAAGTTCCTAGAAAATTTCCTAATAGTCTATATTTATAAAAATATTCTTAGGATTTTGATGTATAACTTACCCACTTAAATTCCTTTCAGTAACCTTTCTGTTTCGCGATTTACAGGAAAGTCTAGAATGCTGCCGCTGTTATCTGACACTGGAAATTAAGACGCCAAGGAGCTTCTGACTAAAAAATTAGGATCATATCCAATTTATTCTAGGTTTACCCGAATGGGCTTGTGGGCCTAATTAAACTTAACCTAAAAGATTTAATAAAACATATATGGTTTAGTCCATATCCAAAAAGGGTCGGGTAGTCATAGTTAGGGTTTGTCTCACTTGGTCTTCAATTTCAAGTTTGTTATACAAGGTTGTCTTCTTTCTTCTTCGAACTTGAGTTTATGGAACTTGTATATCCTTAATTCTCCCATGAATTTTGTCTTCAAGTTAGCCTTTCCATGGCATGAAAGATCTTCAATCAAAGCTTGGAATCGTTCCTAGGATCACATCAGAAATGAGCTGAAAAATGAGAGAAAAGAAAAAAGAAGAGCTTGAGAAAGAAAACGAGATTGTGAGTGAAAAAGAAAAGAGTGACATTGAAAGTGAAGACTTGAATGAAGAAAATGAGAACTATGAAAAAGAAAGAGAGAGCTTTTAAGAAAAAGAAAAAGTGAGTGGGAGCGTTTTCCTAGAGGACAAAGAGATCTTTACTTCTAATATTAACAAATCTTTTTCAAGTGTTCCTTTTCCAAAATTTCATGGATTTGAAGGATTAAACAAAGTGAAAGATGGTAAGGACAACATAGGGATGAGTAAGATAGTAACAAGGTACACTCTTATCTCTACACTTGGAAATAAATTGCTGAAACTTAAGCATGAAAAGTTGATGTCTGTGGTTAAGAGTGATTTTGTAAATGCTTTTGTTGTATGTGAGCAAGTTGATCATGTTAATTATTTTAAGCATGATGAACTCTTGAATGGAAGATATAAATTGTGTGATTTTAAGAGTCTGTCAAAGGCTTTGAAAGATTTTGTGCTTATTGAGGAATCAATTATGAGTGAACTTGTTTGTGAATATGTGCTCGATGTCTCAAAACAAATGGGGAGATATGATGGATATGTCATGCTAATGAGGAGATATGTTAATCACGAAATTCCAAAAAGTGGATTTCACCGAATTGGAATAGAGTTATATATTATTGTGGATTGCAATGCTTGAAATTCATGGGAAAGAAAAAGGTTAGGTTCTCATATGAATAGACTCATAAAATTTGTTTTAGATGACAGAGTATTGTGGATCTTTAACATTACAACTCTTGATAACAAGGTGTATTTTTGTAATCTTTTGTGTATATTTATTATTGATCCTAAATGCTTGATTGTCTTGTTTGGAATGTATTTCATTGTGCATCCCATGAAAAGAAAGTCTATGATTATTGGAGAATATTTGTTGGAATCATATGCAAAGGAATTTCATGAAGATACATTGTTCTTTGATGAAGTTGATGAGCTATATGAAATTGATATCAATGTGTTTGTTTTGAGCATAATCTTTTTTTGGCATGTTTGGTTGAGTGACATGATGATATGATTTTGTTTTGTGCCATTAATAAATTTTGGTCAAACATTTCAATGACTACAAAACTATCAATCGTGATGAGTACGTGGAATCTAACATATGTGAGAATTATCTTCTTGTTAATCTTATACATGTGTTTGATGGAAGACTTGTTCGTGATATGGAATGGAAGTATTTCTTGAGAATATTGTGCAGAAATTACAGTTTTGAAGTTATTTTATACAACGAGAGCAATGGGATTTGAAACTTGTGATTTTTTATAACAAGTATTGTGTATTTTGAGAGCCTACAATAAATGATATTCCTTGTTGTTGTTATTTCTTCTAATGAGATTATTGTAGAAAGGAAGGAATACATCTCAATCAAGGGAAGGCCACCACCTCCAAAGGATGTGATGGAACGATATTTGTATTTGATGATTCCCTTGGAGATAGACATTTGTTCAGCCAATGGAAACATTGATATACAAGGTCTGTATTCTATTGATTTTTCAGTCGATGTTATTAATCATTTTCTTTTAAGTATAGGACTTGAAGATTTGAGGCCGAATCCTTTCGAAGAAGGGGGGAATGATATGATCCAAATAAGACTTGAAAAGTTATGTGGATCAATATTTCAAGTATTTCAAGTATGAAGAAAGCATGAAGGCATTGATGATCAACAAACAAGAACAACATGATATTGTTGCATTATTTCAAGAAGTTATGCTTGAAGATGGTGTTAATTCAAGGAAATGTTTTAATGTCATCAAGGTTCATGATTCTAATGATGTCAAGAGGGATTATGTAACTTAAAACATAATCATAATAGCCTTGGGAAAGTCCTTGAAGAAACATCCAAGAAGGCACGAAGAAATGGAAGCAAAATGGTGAAGAGGTAAAGTAGAAAGAAAGTTGCTACAGTACACGGTTTTTTTATGTCTTTCTTGTCTTTAACTCATTTTAAAGGGTGTTTTATATCTTTAACACCCCAAGAACTAATTGTAGGATAGATTAGGGTTCCATTACTATATATATGTATCATATCTTGTAAGTTGAAGACATCTTGGAATAACCTAAAAACATATTTCTCATTGAGAACAATTCTTACAAGATCAAATTAATCTTCTTGGGAGAGAATTTAGACATGAACTAACTAGGGTTCTTGAAAGACTACTTCTAAGGCATTTTTTCACTTTGGTTTAGGGTGTAGAAGGTCTTATAAAACTTGTAGATTTGTTAGGGTTTTCCACAATCTTGGTCAATCTACTACTAAACTTGAATCTTTGATGAATTTTGGGAAATTTGTTTCATTGTGAGTTATTCTAAGCATTGAGCCAATGAATTGAGAAACTTCAATCTAAGGAATCACATCACATAATCACGTTAATCACTCACTCTTCTCTATGGTGGCCGGCTAGATCATTTGCCCTAGGCATATCAGTTGTATATTCTTGGAAGTGTCCCTTTCTTAGCAATCTCTTAATAGCCCTTTTCAACTGCAGAAAGTGTTTTGTGGTGTAGCCATGGCCAATGTGGAAAATGCAATATCTTCTTGGATCCCTTTTATCTCGATTATTGGGATTGAGGCGCTTAGGATTATCCATGCTAAATCTTTCTTTCAATACATAAATTAAATCTACCCAGGGTGTGTTTATGGGAGAAAAGGTCTCTATCTTCGTTGTCCAAATTTTTCCTTCTCTACGCTTCCTTTTGGAGGAGATTGATTTTTGTCTGTGGGATATTGAGACCCTCCTTGGTGGGAAGTTGCAAGCTTCCTTGCTATCTCGAACATCATGACAGCTAACTTAGGCAGCCTTATGTGGAACTCTATCATGATATAAGTTGACATGGTTCCTTGTCTGGAGGAGTGTAAACAAACCTCCATGCTTACCCTATCTATGTCATCATAGATTTTCTTGAATTTTTCAATATAAGCTTCCAGGTTGGCCCCTGTGTTGCTTGACGTTTAACAAGTCTCCTTGGTTTTTAGCTAACGTGCCAACCATATCGAATCTTGCCAAGAATTCTTTTTCAAGTAATGCCCGGTTGCTAATTGTATTTGGTTTTAAATTACAGAACCAAGCCGTTACCTTATCTCCCAAGGTGTTGGCAAAGGCCTTGCACTTCACAACATTGTCATTTGTTATGACCCCTATTGCATACTCGTATCTACACAACTCCATTCCCTTGTATAGATCCATCATGGAAAGCTTGAAGTCATAATTTGGGGAAGCCTCCGTAATCCATCTTGCAAAGGGAGATTTAGTAACTGGCAATTTCTTGGGTGATCATGACCTACTTCAAGATTTTCTCCTATGTAGAGTTCGTTTTCTTTTAGTTCAGCTGACGTAGAATTTTTCATAATCTTTCTTCTTGATGCTCGCATCTCGATAGGGGGGATTCCTAGATTCCCCCATCTCACTTTTGGAGGGTTGTTGCTACCTTTCTTTACTCGCTTGATGAACCCTGCTTATTTTGGGTTGAAACCCTCCTCATCCTTTGTTTGATAGTTCTCAATTCTCATGCCTTTTGTGAAGAGTTTTCCATTTTAAGGGAATCTCATTCGATGGGTACACCGAGGGTGATGGAATTGGAACCAGAGATGGAAAAGTGTGGCCCATCATGGCCATTCTTTGATTCAACTTGGCCCATTCCATCATCTAATTCTTTTCTTGCTCAATGAACAACTCCTCTTCCCATCGCTGGATTTTTTAAGTGTTTTTAGATAGGAGTCAATCTTCAGTGAGACCTCTATTGATGTTAAGGGTCCTTATAAGGTTTTTGGCCATTGAAGCTCTTGCTCCGTTCGGTCCCAACCTTTGTTTCCCCAGAATGCTCGTCTGAGCTTTTCCTTCCTTTCAATGGTCACAAGTGATACGGGTTCTCTTTTTTGGATCCAGATTTGTGGATACTCATGAAAGGTTGGACCAAAGAACTGTGATTGCTCTTTTCTTGTTCCCTTTCCTTTTCCAAATTTCTCCATTGTTGTTTTTGATTTAGAGAGTGGAGATAAAAGGAGGAACAAGTTTTCTAGGAATATGAGTTTGAAGATGAGGGAATGAAAGAACAGAGTTCTTGAAAGAAGATGTTGCTCCCAAAAAAGGCCAAAATCTTGTTCCCGGTAATTTAGGTGGGATAAGGAACAAGAAGAAGCTTTTAAATTGTTAAAATCTAAACTTGTAAGTGCCCCTATCCTTGCTCTCCCCGATTTTTCAAAGGTCTTTGAAATAGAATGTGATGCTTCCGGGGTGGGAATAGGT
>JAWZTD010026610.1:0-16232 GCA_035221335.1 Echites panduratus
TTCATACTTTGTGAGATTGTTGTAAAAATGATGAGCTGCAGGAATAAACTAGATTGGGGAACCCAAAATGCCCAATCTGTTCATGACATTGTTATAAAACAATGGTACTGTCTTTTATCTATCTTGGATGTTCTTTTTTGTCATTCCTTAATTATCTATGTTTGGGTGTTCCTTTACAGCGCAACATTTAACATGACCGCTTCAGGAATGTCATGTAGGAGAGCATTTGATAAGACGATCTTCAAGCCATTGTATACTAAGAACCTTATACGGTGACTCTTAACAGTATTTTATATGACGGTCAAAAAGCTGTCTAAATCATTTTAGAATATACGATGACAATGAGACCGCCGTATATAATTGAGATATTACACGGTGACTTTAAAGCCATCATATATCATAATTTTTACGAGGTCAAAAAGTCATCCTAAAGGATTCAAGTATATATGACGGCAATAATTGAATATAGACCATGGTCCCTAAATCGTTGCAAACAAATATAGTAAAAATGACTGCTCTATTTTTAGATATACGATGGTTGACTTACCGTCATATAAAAGTTTTCATACAACGGCTCTTAATGTATACTATTGTGTATAAGAGATTATACGGGATGGATAACACAACGGTCACCGACCAAAGTACTTTTTGCCTCACAAAAAGAAAGTTGTTGTTTACAATGAGGTCTAAAGTATATAAGACGGTTCCTACTCTTCAAATTTGCTTTTGCGACTTATTGTATTTCCAATGGTTGAAATACCGCTGTGTGGCCGTCATATATGTTATATACGACTGTCTTCTTGTTGCAGGACAGCCGCCTATAGTTGATTTCATAGTGATGTGCATGGTGGGAGAAGACACTTCAACTGAAAGCGACACAGAAAAGATTTCTATGGTTGACCTTGGCACTGTAATTAAGGCGAAACTATAAAAAAACTAGAATTCGACCTTAGACGAGCTCGCCTCTCTTATTAAATGAGTAGAGTATTACCCATATATATTCGTTTATTTGGACTCGTGAGTCTAAAAGAGATTTTTATATATGAAATAATAATATTAATAATTTATTTTTATTTTATAAATATGATATATTTGACTTATTATATAATTTTTTAATTTATATAGACATATTATTTTTTCAAAATATACATATATATATGTAAAGATTTTTATATTCCATATAACATTTATCCTGTAAGTAGGATTCTTTGGTTTTTTTAAAAGAAATTTTAAAAGTTTCTTTCAAGCTATCAATTGGAAGTTTGTTCGTGATAATGGTATATAATGTGAGTATTTAGTTATTAGTTGTTTTCTTACTTACTTACAATGAGACCAGTCAATTACTTTAGAATTCCTTCTTGATTTTCATAATTTACAACCAATATATAGGAAAATTGAGGGAGATCAAGGAGCCAAGCAAATCTTCATTGAAACAACATGGAGGATATCAAAGGACAAAGGTATGGAAGATGGACTTTAAGGTTTCAAGCATACATATAAACTTGTTCTTAAATACAAGGAAGATGTTTTAAGAAGTAAGAAGATCTTCATGGCATTGGCATTGAATTAAATCAAAAAAGAACAACTTGATTTTTAGGCTATTTGCAAAGAAGTGAGGTTGGATGAAGACAAGTTAAACGTAAAGCTTTGGAATGCATTATCAATCCAAGGATTGGAAGGTCATACAAGGGATATTTCAAGGCAAGAGTGTGATACTAAAGGACCAACCAAACACTTGGAAGAAGTTACACAAGATGGCAAGCAAAGAGGAAGCATTCAATGTTAAAAATCCATATTTGGATTACCAATCATTACCACAACCGATGCCAGTCATGGCACAGGCATCGATAGACTCAGCAATTGGCCATGCTCAGCCAGCCTACAAAGATTGAGAATTTGAGGCTGACTGGCTCTGGCACCGGTCTTATCACCATAGCTGGTCAATCCATACCACCAATTGAAAAATGCCATCTCGTTGCTCAGTTAGTTGTTCTCTACATTGTTTAGGTTCTTAATGATATTTAAAATTTCAGGCACGACTTATTAGGGTTTAAATCCAGTCTTGTACTATATATATATATCCCTTATCTTTGGTTTAGAAAGACAATCTCTTTGATCAATAAAAAGCATGCCTCTTTGAGAACAAAACTTGAAATATCAAATTGATCTACTTGTAAGATTTTTTTCGTAAAAAATCTAGGGTTCTTGAGAAACTTATTTGAGACTTTCTTCACTTTGGTTTAGGGTGTAGAATTGTCTTTTAAATTCATCAGATTAGTTAAGGGTAATCAAATTCCAAAGCTTAATATAATATTAAACTTGAAGCTATTGATGAACGTCTTGGGAATTTGTCATTGTGATTAAATCTTAGGGATTGAGCCATGACTATGAGAAACTTTAATTCTAAGGAATAACCTAAAAAATCCTTGTTTTTATTTGGGTGATTATTATATATATATATATATAATTTGTATAAATGTCTTGTTTGATGTGAATATGTTGAGATTTTGTTATTTCAAGCACTCAATTAGATCACAAGACTCGTGGTAAAAGAATTACAAGAATTGTATTTTCATTAATTTAGGAGAAGTCTCATGATGCAAATTTTAACATTATGTTATGACATGGTTGTAATTTAAGTAAATATTTTTTTTTAATTTTATTCAGGCTTCAATGACTCGTTAAGGAATTTAGATTTGAATGTGTTGTATAACTAAATGTGGTTTTAAATGTTATTGTAAAATTTAATTTTAATGGTTTTTTTTATTAAAGTTTATATAAGCCTGAGCTCGAGCCAAGCTTAAAGAAACCTGAGCAGAGCTTGAACCTGGATTTTTTACTTCTTTAAATCAGTCTGAGCCCGAGAATTTCCATGTACTTCAAAGAGTCTAGCTCGAGTCTACATATTTAGGCTCTTGAGAACTAGAGTCTGAACTAGGGCTTGAAAGAATA
This sequence comes from Echites panduratus, assembly GCA_035221335.1. Lineage (NCBI taxonomy): Eukaryota > Viridiplantae > Streptophyta > Magnoliopsida > Gentianales > Apocynaceae > Echites > Echites panduratus. Next base: position 2,953 of record JAWZTD010026610.1, read on the forward strand.
TAAATGAGCTGAGCTTGAGCTGAGTTGATTCGGGCTCGACTTAGCTTCTTTACACTCCTAGTTGATCTCTCAGACCTATCTTAGGAAGATGAGAAGACCAGTATTAGAGTAAAGGGCAAAGTAGAACGAGTAATCCTTGAATCCTGAATTGCATGACAAAAGGATAAAGATTAGAGAGTCACTTCCTTCAGATCTCTATATGATAATTTGAAGGTCTTTTCCAAGAAGCCAACTAACATTGAAGGAAATAAGAGGAGTATTGTAGAACACAGAGTAGGTTTTGGACCTTGAGTCAAACCTTTAGAGAGTTAAAATTCTATGCCAGGAAAGCTCCAACAAAGCGTTGATTAAAATACATCACAATGTCATAGAACATTGCAAGCAGATGGAGAAGAAATTGTCTGAAAAGAGGAGTGATGAAATGGACTTAAACAAGCTCAATCAAAGCTGGAACGTAAGTGTAGACAAAGCTGGAACATTTCTAGAAAGTATGGTCATCTGGTGCCAAACAAAATCCAAGTTGGGAGGGAATTTTCAAGATCTAGAAGCATTCCGATGTAGTGTATACTACTGGAGCCCTAGCAAGGAAGACTTGTTCAGCTACTGATCAAGTTGGTGTTGGAGCATTCGTTATATAGAGGGCGGTAGCTTCGATTTTGTAAAGTATTTTGTTGTCTTTCTTCATGAGTTTAAGGGTGTTTTTTGTCCATAACACCCTAGAATGGTTTAATTTGGTCTTGGATGATCATCCACTATAAATACTCCTTAATTTGTATCTATTATTAACTTATCTTTGAATCAAAAACATCGTTTCTCCTTCGAGAGCAAACTGCGAAAGATCAAATTGATGTACTTGGGTTTCTTCACGAACAACCTAAGATTCTTGAGAAACTTTTTTGAGACCTTCTTCACTTTTGTTTTATGTGTAGAATTGTCTTTAAATTCATTAGATTGGTTAAGCTAATCCAATTCGAAGGTCAATCTAATCACTATACTTAAATCAATTGATGAAAATCTTGGAAACTTGTCAATGTGATAGAATCCTAGGGATTGCACGAGAAACTTTAATTCCAAGAAATCACATTACGAAGGTAAGGCTCTGCTCCTTCCTTACAAATCTAGAGAGATAAAGTGATTTAAATGTCAAGGTATTATACTACTCATTGTCCATACAAGAGGAATATGCATATTGATAGAGAACTTGTGGAGAATTTTAGTGAAGAGGATGATGAGAGGGCTGTTAATGATTGTGATGAGGACTAAGATGATGACAATGATTCTAATGAGTGATGTTGATCTGACTCCAAGTATACTTGGTGGACCTAGTACAAGATCATGGGTTTCAAAATTAAGACAAGCATTCATGATATTTGTTCAAGGAAGGGAAGATTTACTTGATTTTGATGTAATCTTCAATAGAATGTCACTCCAAGATGTTGTTGATTCAAACAAAGTGTTTTAATGTCATCAAGGTATTAGACTTTAACAATGTTAAAGAGGGATTCGATAGCTTTACATTATCATAAGAGGCTTGGAATAGTCCTTGATGAAGAAGCATCAAAGATGACTTGAAGACATGGAAAACAAATGGAGAAGAAATTGTGCAAAACTAGGTTGTCTGGTGCCAAACCACCATTGTTTGTTGCCAAGTTCACCTGTTGATGCGATCCTCAAGGTTGAAGTTTCTCAAATGTGTATCCAACCCTAAAGATTGTCTCAATGCCGAATCCAATTCCCATGAATTCATTAAAGATTCAAGTTCAGAATAGATTGACCAAGATTACGGGACAACCCTAACCAATCAACAAGTTTAAAGAAATTTCCTACGCCCTAAACCAAAGTAGTAATAAGCCTCCTAAGGAGTCTCACAATAACCTTGTGAAACTCTCACAAAAAGATAGATTTGATCTTTTAGGTTTTTGATTTTGTAAGAGAACAGTATAATTTGATTGATACTGATTGAATGTATTAAATTACATAGAAAAAAAGTATTTACTATTTGAGACTTGTTTCTAAACCTATTCTAGTCAAATTTCGACTTTTATTTGCAAATAAGGACTTACTAAAAACAAAGAATATCAAAACAAAATAAGAAATTGCCACCAAACCACCCAGAAAGCAATGTAACCGGCACCGGTTTTTCTTCGCCTGCAGACCGCTTGGAAGAACCAACTTCGGAGGCTAACCAAGGCCAACTGGTGGACTGTTTTGCTTCTACTTAGCCTTTTCTTTTCTTGCAACAAATTGTCCAAGTGTTCTCCTTGGTTCTTCTTGCTATTATGTACACTTGAAATCTTCATTGAAGTTTCTTCAAAACCTTCAATCCATGTCACATTCCAAAGCTTCCTTTCTTCATTAAAATTTTCTAGCTTTGATCCTTGCAATAACTCTTCAAAATTAATGAGTTCTTCTTTCCTTTATATGAATGTTATCAAGGCTTTTCTCATCTTCGAAGCTCTCACTCTTATAATAGATCTGGTAGGTAGGCCTGGCACTTGACCTTGATCATTCTCCCCTCCTTGAAAGGATTCGTATTCGAATAGGCATTATCTACATCAAAAGGAGAATGGTGAAGAACATTAAATGTAGAACTTGCATTATACTTGCCTTGGAGATCCACTTTTGATGTGATTTCTGAAATTGATATATTCTTAGAGTTCAGTCAAGGTCAAATTTCACAACACCTTAACAGGATTGCAAATAAGGTTTCTTTAGGTTAATTAAAACGACATGTGAAGCAATTTCTTTATCAACCATCCTCTTGATTCAGAATACTCATCAATACCTCAACCAAAGTAATTAATAGTCAACCGCAATCACTCACGAACTCTAGAAGAGTTGCCTAAAATCTCACACGAAGATAAAAATATGATCTGAAATTTATTTCTCTCAAGTAGATGAAAATGTTGTAGTTGTTCAAAGATATGTTTGAAATACAAAATAAGAAATATTTATTGGAGTGGTTCATCAAAGATCTAATTACACCAGTTTAGGATGTTAATGACTGAAAACACCTTAAAAACATGAAAAAAGACAAGTAAAAACCAAAAAATTTATGGCAGCAACACTCTTTCTTTTTGGTTATTTTTTTGTATGGAAGGAAGAAGAACAATCACATAAAATATTGAATCAACCCTTGTTTTTTGCCTTTGGTTAGATGCACACAACAAAGATCCTAAATAGAAGACTAGGATAGATGTAGAAGAATAAAATCACACAACAAACACTAGATCATGAGATTTCAATGAAACAAAAATGATCCAAGCACACAATGAAAGCAATTAAAGATACTCAAACGTTATATGAAGAACCTTAGCTCTAATACCAAAGAAAAGATTATGTGATTTCAAAATTGATATGTTCTTCAAGTTCATTGAAGTTCAAATTCCTTGCCAAGTTAATAGGATTTCAAATAAGGTTTGCTTTGGTTAATTAGAATGTCTTATGAAGCAAATTCATCATCAACCATAATCTTGATTTGGAAGACACATCATTACCTCAACCAAAGTAATTGATAGCCCAATGTAATCACTCAAGAATCTAGAAGAGTTGCCCAAGATCTCACACAAAGATCAAAATAGGGCCTGAAATTGGTTTCTCTCAAAGAGATGAAAGGGTTTTAATTGATCAAAGATATGTTTGAAATAAAAAAATGATAATAATTTAGAGTAGTGGTTCATCCAATACCTAATTACATTGTTTTAGGATGTTAATAACTAAAAACACCCTTAAAAATATGAAGAAAGACAAGAAAAAAATCCAACAAAAAGGAAACAAGTCGCTGTTGGAATAGCCTTGTTTGGCGCCAGTTAATTCTGGTCTGGCCCCGACTGCCTTTCATTCTCTCCTGTTTGGCTCCAGGCAGGGTGCCGGACATTGCACAAACATGCTACATGAATGTTGGCAAAATTGTCCCAAATTCTTCAGGGGCTGGATCACTTCTAGCAGGTGCCAGGCAGCCACCTTTTTCCATGCAATCTTCATTCCTTAGGCTCCATTTTACCAAGCCTTTATGTTGCTTTGAATTCTATTCATCTAGGTTACATTCTTGACATGAAACGGAGCTTTCTAACATTTTCAATGATGCTATATTCCAAAGCTTTGAATCTTCTTTGTTTTCATCAAACTTTTCCTCATTGAAGATGGCCTCAAAATCAACTTGTGCTTCATTCTTTTGAAGGAATGTGGTGAAAGCTTTCTTCATCCTTCAAGCCCTTGCCCTTGTTATTGGCCTTTGAGCCATTGATTAAGCTTGGACTCCATGAACTTTGTAGGCATTGTCATTAATTTTCTCTAGAACTGGGAATATCCATCTCCTTTTAGATCAAACTTAGTCTTCCAAGCATGAGGAAACCTCTCTTTCTACAAATGGATCCATACCCAATCACCAACTTCCAATGTTATCATTCTTCTTTTCTTGTTGTATTGCCTTGCATATCTTTGATTAGCATTTAATTGTCATATCTTCTCAACTTTCTTGTTACCATCTTTGCTATGGACATCACTCATAGGAAAAGACATTAAATTAAATGGAGCTAAAAGGTTAAATCCATAAACCAACTCAAATGGTGGAAAATGAGTAGGTGAATGAACATAATGATTATATGCAAACTCAACATAAGGTAAACATTCTTCCCATGATTTTAAATTCCTTGTAATGATAGCTCTCAATAAACTCCTTAAAGTTCAATTTACAACCTCAGTTTGGTTATCTGTTTGCTTGTGACAAGTAGTAGAAAATAATAATTTAGTTCCTAATTTTCCCGCAAACCTTCGTAATCTAACAATTTCTTTAAACAACAAATTGGCTATATGAGGTGCATTATCAATCTTTGAGCATGCAATAAAATGAGCCATCTTAGAAAATCTATCAACGACCCCAAAAATAGACTCTTTCGCTTGCCTAGACCTAGGTAATCCAAGAACAAAATTCATAGATATAACTTACCAAGGTGCACTTGGAATTGCTAAAGGCATGCATAATCTATGAAATTTTAATGTTGACTTCGCTTTCTTGCAAACTACACAATTAGAACATAGTTTAAACACATTTTTCTTCATGTGAGGCAAATAAAAATGCTCCTTGAGAGTGTCTAAAGTCTTAGAAATTCCAAAGCGTCCCACTAATCCTCCCCAATGACTTTCAATCACAAGCAATTTTATAATTGAACACTTAGGAATTCACAAAATATTTTACTTAAACAAAAATCCACCACGCAAATAATACTTATCATAAGCACCTTTCTTATATGAAATATACATAGTTCGAAAATCATCATCATTCTCATGCAACTCCTTAATAAGTTCAAAACCAAGTAATCGTGCACCAAGAGTAGTGATAAGAGTATACTTGCGAGATAATGCATTCGCCACCACATTTTCCTTACCTTGTTTGTACTTGATGACACATGTAAATATCTCTATAAACTCTACCCATGTTGCATGTCTTTTGCTCAGCTTGGTTTGTCCCTTCAAATGCTTTAATGACTCATGGTTGGTGTGTATGAAAAACTCCTTTGGCCATAAGTAGTGTTACCAATGCTCCAATGACATAATAAAAGAAAACAACTCTTTGCCAAAAGTAGAAGAATTTTGAGACGCACCACTTAATTTCTCACTAAAATAAGAAATGGGTATATTATGTTGCATAAGAACAGCCCCAATCAATATCCCCGATGTATTACATTCAATTTCAAATAATTTAGAAAAATCGGGAGTGAATAAAATATGTGCACATGCAAGCTTGTCTTTTAAAAAATTAAATGTACTCTCTTGTTTACTCTTCCATCTAAAAGTTAAGTTTACTTTGGTCACTTCTGTAAGAGGGGCAATTAAAGTACAAAAATATAGGTATAAACCTGCAATAAACCCATGGAAAATCGTTACCTCACTTACCTTCTTTGGTGTAGGCCAATCCTTGATTGCCTTATCCTTCTCATCATCAACTTGAACACCATTAGAAGAAACCATATATCCAAGATAAAACTTTTTGCAAATAAAAAGAATACTTTTTCAAATTTCCATACAATTTCTCTCTCCTAGGTATGTCAAAGACAATTTGCAGGTGACCAACATACTCAACAACACTTTGACAATAAATCAAAATATCACCAAAATAGACAACAACAAACTTACCAATGCAATTCCTAAGAACATGATTCATCATTCTCATAAATGTACTAAGTGCATTAGTTAAACCAAATGGCATGACAACCAATTCATATACACCATGTTTAGTTTTAAAAGTTGTCTTCCATTCATCACCTTCTTTCATTCTAATTAGATGATAACCATTCTTAAGATCAGTCTTTGAAGGAGCCTTTGCTGCCACTCAACTCATCTAACATATCATCTAATCCAGGAAGAGGAAAGTGATACTTCATTGTGATTTTATTGATGCCACAACAATCTACACACATCCTACAACTACCGTCTTTCTTTAGTATAGGAATGATTACGACTGTACAAGGACTCATGCTCTCTCTTACATATCCTTTTTCTAAGAGCTTTTCATTTTTTATGTGGAACTCTTTTATCTCTTTTGGATTAGTCATATAGGTAGCCATGTTTGACAATGGTAATCTAGAAACAAAGACAATTTGATTCTCAATTCATTGGGAATACATCATTATATGCCTACAAAAGAGAGTAAACTTCAACAGGCAAAGAAAGATTAGCATCAAGAAAAGTAGTATCAAAAGAATTAGATTTTAGGGAACATTTAAACATGTTTAAAACCATTGACCTAACCCAAACAAGCACTCTTAATCTCTCTTTCTTTTGCTAAGCAAATCACTTTTCTCTATTTTCTTTTTCTCTCTTTCTTTTCTTTCCTTTCTCTCGAACTCTCTTTCTTTCTTCTCTCAATTTCTTTTGAATCTTTTGCACTTTCATTCTTTTTCAAACTCTCATAGTACAATTTCATATTTTCCATCATGGCCTTTTGATCCATGTGTGCTTCATAAGGCTTCAAAGCTTTATCTTTCTTCCATCATTCTCAAGAGTGTATAATGTGATTTTTGAAATTGGATTGATGTTAGAATGCAATCAAGATCAAAATATCACACTTAATCCACAGGATTCAATTAAGGTTTGGGTTTCATAAATTAGAAACTTATGACGCAAATCTTCATCTAACATTCTCTTGATTTGTAAAGACACATCAATACCTCAACCAATGTAATTGATAGCCCAATTATAATCACTGAAGAACCCTAAAAGAGTTTCCTAGGATCTCACAAGTTTGATCAAGTTGATTTGAGAATTCTCTCAAAGAGAAGATGTAATTAGATTCAAAATAGATTTTTTTTTAATACAAGATAAGGATGTATTTATAGTGTTTTCGTCTCCAACACATTAATTCATACCTTCCATGGGGTTAATGACATACTAGGACACTTGCATGAAAAGTCAAAGAAAATATAAAGAAAATGAAGATAAATCGCTGCTGCCAGAACTGCATGCTGCTCCTGTTGGGCTGCATCTAGCACCAGATAGAGAGGTTGTTGAAAGCCTGACTGCTTCTAGAAAATGGCTGAGATGTTCACCAAGGTGGTCAGGCCCCTGACTGGTTGGAATCGGGTGGGCTATTTTTCCAAATTGTTTCAGCTTTGTTTGCACTTGCATTCCAGCTTTGGTTGAGCTTGGTTAACCTCATTTCTCTACCTCTCTTTTTAGTCTATTCTTCTCCATTTGCTTGCTAAATATCATGACATAATTAAGGTAAGAAATCAAGTCCATTTGGCTTTCAGATGTTGTGACATTTCCAAAGTTTCAAGCTTCCAAAATCTTAATATCTTCATATAGTTTAAACTTGAAATATAGATCTTTGTACATAAGCTTCAACACTTACAGCTTTCTTTCTGTAATCTTGGTATCAACACTAAATTGTTCTTCTTGGGTTTGTTTCAAGTTAAATGCCATAAAGACCTTCTTAATCTTAGAAACTTCATACTTGTACTTAAAATACAAGTCTTTGTACATAAGCTTGAGGGCTTGAAATTCATTTTCCATGTCTTTGTCTTTTGATAACATCTAAGTTGATTCAATCAAAGTTAACTTGGCTCCTTGAATCCTATCATCCAGTCCTTCTTTGGAAAGATTTGTCCTGAAATCTTTATATCTTAAAATATAGGCTACTTCAAGATTCAAGGTCATTTCAATCAAGATTCCTTAGGTTCCATCAACCCCCTCAGTTCAAAAAGATTTTCCCTCAAATCTTCAAATTCTACAATGAAAGAAGAATGATTAATAGCATTAATGGAAACATCATAATAATACTTACCACATAGCTTAATGCTATCAAAGATTTGATAGACATCTTTCTCTATGAAAGCTGTTATACAATAAGGTCTTACCATTCCCTAATCCACAGGTAGTGGTCTTTCTTTGATGGATATGTACATCTCATCTACAAAAAAAAAATTGTTTGTAGAAAGCTCATTCAGAAGAAGTACCATCATTTGTAAACTCCAAGGAAACAAAATTCTACTCTGTAAGACACAACTTTCCATTGGAATATGACCCCATAAAGCATGAAACATCAAGAGTTTAGATATGAAATCATGTGAAGCTCAAGAAATTCCCAACCCTTGCAATTAGGAAATTCCACTATTTTTTAACACCAATAAGCATTGAAGAAAAGAATTTCAAATCTGGAATTTTACACATTAAAACTTCAAGTATGGAATTTCAAGAAACATTTTCATTTCATAGTATATACAAATGTTTCATCTAAAACTTCTTGATGGTTAACATTGTAATCATTGAAAGACAAGGAATGTTGCACAAATCTCAGCAATTCTCTACTGCTGGCACAAAATATGATCTATCTCATCGTGTATTCACACCAAACTTGCTAAATAGAGATAATACAAATAGCAATCATCTTGTTATCAATATTATGAAGCAACTCATCTTCTTCAAAGAACAATTTATCACCATAAATCTCCTCTTAACAACATGTTAACAAGTTTCTTCTATTCATTATAGATCTCCTTTTCACATGTAGTACTAAGACATGGTTTGTAGACAAGATATTCAAGGTTCTAGGACTATCATATCTGAAAAAATTCATGACTTGATTCTCAAGATTCAACAATTTAATTAATTCAACATGCTTATCACATTCAAGAACACATAGAGTATCAACTCTAGGCATGCTATCATGAAATTCATAAGCCTTAAATCTAAGAATCACCCCAAGACATACAATCCATGCAATCATGTCTCTATCAAAATCATGAAGTGTCAAAACTTCCTTAAAATGCAAATGATCAACATGATATGCTTTTGCCTCATAGATTACTATCAAGCAATTAATCCCAACAATCAGAAAATTTCTTTTCATAGGGTTCACAACGAAAAACATCCCAAACAAGACAATCAAATATGTAGGATCAATGATATAGATATACAAAATACCATAAAGAAACATTTTATTATGAAGAATTGCAATATCAAAGATCCACAATACCTGATCATCAAAAACAAATTTAAGAAGTCAACTCATCAATGAATCATGGATATGTCTCCACAAGAGTTCCAAATAATTCATCTCACAAGAATGTATCTCCAAGCATCTTTCAATGAAGTCAATGGTCAACAAGTCATGTAGAGAATTCATAGGCATTATCAAATCATTTCCATCTAACAAGGAATTAATAAGCTTATAGAATTCAATGTAATCAACTTTTTTTTAAGCATTAAGCACAAAACAGTAAGAATGCTCTCTCTCAAATGATTTCTTTACAGGCTTAAGATGCATCATTTCATTCAAAGGACTTTTATAAGTACAAACCAATAAAGAATTTAACATGCTTAAAAGATTCAGCAAGAATACGTTGCTCAAAACTACCACAAGCATTGTCAACATCACATTGGTTTACATAAGATTCCTTCAAAAAATAAAGTCCATGAAAGCTGTAGCAAAACTCAAAGAAGTATAATGCTTACTTTCTCTACACAAAGGATCACTATGTTCAACAAACTAAATAATACATTCATGCTTATCAACATCATAAGCTTTTCCACAATCATATCTAACTAAAGATAACACTGTTTCATGCTCACAATTCAACAATTTGTCACCAAGAGTAGATATGAGAGTGTACCATTGTAGCATCTCACTATTCTCACTTTGTCATTGCCAAATTCCTTCTTAAATAGTCTTTCAATTTCTTGAAATTTGGTCACAATAACACTAGAAGAAGAATGGTTAGTGTTAGAATTGGGAGTAATAATCAAACCGCTATCACTTTCCATTTTCATTTCACTCTCAATTTTCCATTCTTTCATTTCTTTTCTCACAATTTCTTTTTCTATCTCAAATTCTTTTTCTTGCATCACTTATTTAGTCTCCATGACCCACTTTTCTTTTTCTTGATTATACTTCTTCTAATTTTCTTGCTTCTCGAGCTCTCTTTTTCTCTCAAGCTCATGTTCTCTTTCATTTTTCTCTTGTTCTTCTTTGTCTTTTCTCTCTTTCTCACAATAGAATGCCCTCATGTTCTCTAAAAGTTGTTCTGGATCTTTAGTAGCCTCATGCGGTCTCAAGGAATTCAAATGAATCCACCTTCCTTCCTTAATGAAAGAGTGCTTATGTTGACAATGATCATACGTAGCTGATCTTTCAACTTGCCAAGGTTTCCCTAGCAACAAGTGAGTTTCTTTCATTAGAATCACTTCACAAAGCACTTCATCCTCATACTTCCTTATGGAAAAAGGCAACCTTACTTTCTTGTCAAGCAAAACCTCTTTATCCCCATTCAACCTTTGTAGTTTATAAAGGTTTGAATGTTTCACACAATCAGGTTGCATTCTCTCCACTATATATTGGCTCACCAAATTCAAATTGCTCTCAAGATCAATCATCAAATTATATATTTTCTCAAACATGAAGCATCTTGAAAGAAATAAGATTTTTCTTTGAGTTTTATCTTCATGAAGTGTCTCATTATAGTCAATTTTCTACACTTCATTAGGTGTCTCTTGAACTTGTATCTTGTCTTCACCTTTTGTACTAGTCTCTTCTTCATGTCATCTTGTTTTTCTTTCACTTCTTGCTCCTTGGAATCAAATTCTTTACACCTTAGTTGTTGAAGAACTTCCTTGATTTAAGCCTTCATAGGATTTCTCATGTGTTACCTTTCTCAACCTTTTTGGCCATGTGTACCATATCCTCGAGATAGTCATAGTAATATGGCTCAACTCCTTCCCAAATCTCTTCATTCAATCCATTGAGAAATGTATTCTTGGAAGCTTCGTCGTCTTCCAATATATTAGCCTTCATCAAAGCAGTCTTCAACTCTTTATGGCGGTCACTCACACTTTTGTTACCTTGAGTAACACTTCTGTAGTAAAATTTTCCTGCATATCTATCCCTCATGGTCTCGTTCATGTTCTCCCATGTGGAAGTTGAATTTCCACCCCATCCTCTTTCATATCTTACCAATTCTTCCCATAAATATGATGCATGGCTGTTAAGGCTTTCAACTACTAGCTTCATTTTATCTTCCTCCAAGTAGTAATGACAAGTAAACAAAATTCAACCTTTCTTTCCCAAGCAAGGCAAGCTTAAGGATCATCCATACCACTGAAATATGGAATATTGTTCTTGTTCTCCAATCATTATTCAACAGCGACAGGCTTCTTTTTTCTTTGTTTTTAATGGTCTTTTCTTGTTAGTTTAAGGGTGTTTATGTAATTAACATCCTTGGATGACCTAATTAGGGTTTCGAGGAGTCTTTGGTTATAAATACTTCATGTTTTGTAATCAAATACAACTTTGAATCATGAATTAAACATATTATCGCTTTGAGAGTCTCTCTTTGAAAGATCAAACATGATCTTCTTTAAGGGTTTGTGCTTAGAGTCCTTCTAGGTTCTTGTACAATTCTTAAGGCTTCTTACACTTTGGGTTGAGGTGTGATTAGTCTAACAAAATCAAGTCATTAGTTGATGTTGCTAGACAACATAGGTCAATGAAACAATGAACTTACAAAAGCATTAGCCTGGCAAAATCGCTCTGTTGTGTTTTCTAAGAGCCGAATGTCATCATTATATATTTTTTGCATTGGTTGCATAGATCAATATGCTAAGCCACCATATAATTATATTATTGATTATAGCAGGAGGAACAACTATAGTCTAAGATAATATGAAAAGAACTATCTGATTATTTTTCACATTAAATTTAATGTTTTATATAAAGTTTATTTTTTTTTCCTTCATGTTCTTTTCTTCAAAGCCTCTCATAAAACAACTTCATGTTTTCCATCAATGTCTTTTAGTCAATATATGCTTCACGTGGCAACAAAGCATCCAACTTCACTGTTCTCCCATATTTCTCAAGTGTGTACCTTTTTTTGTACCCATCAAACACCACTTATCTATCAAACTGTAATGGTCTACCAAGTAGGATGTGAGATGCTTGAATAGGTACAACATCACAAAGTACTTCATTATGATATTTACCAATGGAGAAAGGAATTCTTACTTGTATGCCCATCTTAACCTCACCACAAGCTCTTAGAAAAGCTATACAAGGTAACTTCATCTTCTCAACCAAGTATTGGTTTGCCACATTGACACAACTACCAGTATTAATGATCATGCTATATACATTACCATTGATTCGGCACCTTGAATGGAACACGTTTTCTCTATAGCCTTGCCTTCTTCTTCTTGTTTAGTATGAGTACTAAGCACTCTTCAATCTATTTAAACTCTCCTCTCTCTTCCACTTCACTTTTAGCTTCATTCTCTCCATGATACAAATGGTCATCTTCCTCTCCTTCGCTAGCGGATTCTATAAAGCCCCTTGTATTGATGATGTTCCTCTTGTTAGGACATTGATTGGAATAATGTCCATGTCACTTGCATTTGAGCCATTGAACTTCCCTAGCTTTGAAGGTTTATACTTGACCCTTAACTTTATCTCCATGAGGATTCTTGCGTTCTTGGAATTTAGGCTCTGGTGCCTCCTCTTTTGCTATAAAATTTGAACCTCCTTGATAATATCTTTGTGGTGGTAGAAAACGTAGAACTTGATGAGTTGTATGATCTTTTGAAAAATGCTCTTTCTTGCCTTCAATTGTTTTTTGACCTTCATGGCTATATGAACTGATTCTTGTATGGATTGGTAATGTTGAAGTCACACTCTCTCAGCTATCTTTATAGTCAATTGACAAAGAAATCTTGCCATGGTAGCCTCCTTATCTTCCACAATATTGACTCTCGTTATGGACATCTCCATATCTTTGTAGTACTCGTTAACACTC